>PVKP010017274.1:0-46485 GCA_004027715.1 Plecturocebus donacophilus
GGCCATCTTGGATCTCTCTCCGCCCGGTGATGAAGTTTTTTTTGTTTCTTAGTTTTCCTTTGGCGGACGCCCCTTCCCCACAGAGCGGGACCTTCCCGGGTTCGCTGTGCTTGCTGTGAAACTCTGTCCTCAGTGCTTCCAATTGCCGTTTTCCTTGTGGGGATGGGACCAGCCGAGCCCAACCGTCCCGTATACTCCGCACTGGGAAGCACCGCGCTGGGGCGCCGGCAAAACAGCCGCACCGGCCAAAAGAGTCACGCTGGCGACCCATGTGGCTCCTCCGCTGGGAATCTCCCGGTCTGTGGGCAACAAAAATTCGTCGGAAAGTGCGGTGTCCACTCGTTCTCTGCACTTTCACTGGGAGCTACATTCCTGAGCTGTTGCTAATCGGCCATCTTGGATCTCTTCCCAGAAGTGTTTTTTAGTATAAAAGCCCAACTCTCCCTCAACTCGGGGTCAAGGGTTGGAGAGACGTGAGTCCTCCGTGGTTGCCGGCAATAAAGACCCTGCAATTTGTCATACTTTTGTCTTGGTGCTGGTCTTCTTACCTCGCTAAAAATACAACATGACCAATCACAAACACAAGCACTAGAGTTCTCAGAGGGCCACTGGGATTGAAAATCCAGGCACTCAATACAAAGTTCTGATACTTGGTATGGGCTATCCTCCAATTCCCTCCCAAACCTGTGATTACAGCGAAGAGCCCAGCTGAGGGTGGTTAAACTGGTTCCCAACTCTGATTCAGATCCAGAGGCTACCTCTTGCAGAAAGCACTCTCAAGCTGTTTGCTAAATTTAGGGCTTCGGGTTCCGAAGACCAATGGAAGGCTGAAGATGCACACCCTCTAAAACATTCTTGCTCCCTCCCCAGAGCTCCACGAGGGCCCAAAGCAGAGTGTCAGAGCCACCCCCGACAAGGGATCCTGTCAGAAGTTTCTGAATTCTGATTTCCCATAATTGTATTTTGTTAACACTAAAAATCACCAGCTGGGCTGGTCACAGTGGCTCACACCTGTAATCCCAGCAGTTTGGGAGGCCAAGGCAAGTGGATCCCCTGAGGTTGTGAGTTCAAGACCAGCCTGACCAACAGGGAGAAACCCCATATCTACTAAAAATACAAAATTAGTCACGCATGATGGTGCATGCCTGTAATCCAGTTACTGGGGAGGCTGAGGCAGGAGAATCACTTGAACCCGGGAGGCAGAGGTTGTAGTGGGCAGAGATCATGCCACTGCACTCTGGCCTGGGCAACAAGAGCGAAATTCCGTCTCAAAAAGAAAAAAAAAATCAACTGGATGAGCACTAACAGAGACTCCAGCCCCTTCACTGGTAACAGGGCTCCAGGGCTCTGAATAGAGACAACTGCCAGGCAAAGGGAAGGCCCGTGGCACCCAGTGCAGCACCCTGCTTCCCAGGTCTGGGCTTGGCCTCCGCGGCAGTGTTTCTGTTCTAACTGCAAGGGAAAGATGTTGATGGTTTGGATTCATATTTATTTATTTACTTTTTTTTTTTTTTGAGACGGAGTCTTGCTCTGTTACCCAGGTTGGAGTGCAGTGGCGCAATCTGGGCTCACTGCAACCTCCACCTCCTGGGTTCAAGTGATTCTCTTGCATCAGCATACTGAGTAGCTGGGATTATAGGCATGCACCACTGCACCTGGCTAATTTTTGTATTTTTAGTAGAGATGGGGTTTCACCATGTTAGCCAGGATGGTCTTGACCTCTTGACCTCAAGTTAGGAGGTCAAAACCGGTCTCGGCCTCCCAAAGTGCTGGGATTATAGGCATGAGCCACTGCAACCAACCTAGATTGCTATTTAGATGAAAAGAAGGTATCTGTCTTCAATCTTGAAAGAGAATTAGCAGGTCCTCAAAAATGTCGAGCTTGAAAGGAAGAGAGCTGAAACTAATCAAGGGTAGCCATCTGGAAAGAACGTTTGACAATCCTGCAACACTGCTATAGTAACCTACCAGCTATCATCTTCCAAATACCGAGTCTCTCCCACCAATTGTCTGAAACCTTTTCAGGTGTTAGCGTATCTCTGTTACTAATTCCTATCATTTGAGATGCTTAAAATTCTCACATAACACCAAAAGCCTGCAGGACACAAAAATTAAATGGTCTCAGGAGCCATTCCCATCCCCCAGTGCTATTATCATTTTGGGAACAGTCATACACCTTGTGACAGAAGAAAAACTGGCCCACTCACTTCTGCTTTTTGCTGGGGAAAAGCATCTTCCAAGTGCAGAGTAAAATATGGACTTCTCCACCCCGGAAGCAAAGGGCATTCACCACACAATCTATTCTTCCCAAGCCTACTGGAGTTCCAACAGCACTTCTACTTCCAAGAACATTCCTGCCCACTTTTCACTTGTATTAACTTCTCTGGAATCTCACTTTCTTCCACCTTGATAGAACTTTTTACTACAAATCGACAGGGAGCTCTTTGCCTACACAGGGCACAAAAAGCCCTGGTTTCTGCAAGGGTCAGTTCCATGTCCGAGTATCTCCTCCAGCTCTCTAAGCAGCTCAGAAAGCAGAGCTCACCCACTCACAGGAATGGGAAGGAACCTCTGGAGATAATTCTGGGTGACTTGATCTCTCCATCTGCCTACTGCCTCCCCCAGCAGATGCGCACAGCCTTCCACCCACTCAACATTCTCCTTCACCTGGCACAGAGGTGACACCCAAGTTCCCCTACAGACTCTGCCTTCCTGAACCGCCCCTCCAGGCTCTGCTCTGACTCATGGTTTCTGTCTATTTTCGGGTCTCTGCTGAAAGCCTCGTCTGTTTCTGTGTCTCTGGATTTCCTGCTCTCATTTTCAGCTTCACTCCATCGCTAGCCTAGACTTAGACTCTCGTGGGACTTAAAACGTTATGTGGGAATGGAAACAGCAGCACTGGCTACCCGATTCCAGCAAAGCTCAGACATTCCAGAGAAAACAAGATTTACACAGCAGGCTGGACGCTGGCTCACACCTATAATCCCAGCACTTTGGGAGGCTGAGGCAGGCGGATCACCTGAGGTTGGGAGTTTGAGACCAGCCTGATCAACATGGTGAAACCCCGTATTTACTAAAAATACAAAATTCATTGGGCATGGTTGCATGTGCCTGTAATCCCAGCTACTTGGAAGACTCGGGCAGGAGAATCACTAGAACCTGGGAGGCAGAGGTTGCAGTGAGCTGAGATCACACCATTGCACTTCAGCCTGGGCCACAGAGTGAGACACCCTCTCCAAAAGAAAAAAAAAAAAAATCTATGTAACAAATGACGTACAAACAAGCAGAGGCAAGAACATGGGCTGGAAAGGGAGTAAAGGTCAACCTTCAATGCTAGGGTCCTGAATCGAAACAGAAACTTAGTCAATCACCAAGTCTTTGTTAGGCACCAACAGACAATGAAGAAAACAACATGTCAGCATGCCAGACCCTGGAAGGACTACAGAAAAAGTTCAAACACAGATTTTACCCTCGAGGAGGCTGTCCTCTCCTAGTTCAATACATGAAAAAAAAATCAGTTCATAAAACAAGACAGTAGATAATTGGGCTAATTAGGTATAGAAATGAGTGTCAAAACAAATGCATTGGCTGGGCATGGTGACTCACACCCGTAACCCCAGCACTTTAGGAGTCAAGGAGGGCAGATCATGAGCTCAGGATTTCGACACCAGCCTGGCCAAGATGGTGAAACCCTGTAAATATTAAAACTACAAAAATGAGCCAGGTCTAGTGGCAAGAGCCTGTAATCCCAGCAACTCGAGAGGCTGAGGCAGGAGAATCACTTGAACCTGGGAGGTCAAGGTTGCAGTGAGCTGACACTGCGCCACTGCACTCTAGCCTGGGTGACAGAGTGAGACTCCATCAGCGGGCAGGCAGTGAGGGTGGGGGAGTGGGGCAGGCAGGGGAGAAATATCACTTTTCTTTCTTTACTTCCCTATTTTCATTTTTGAGACAGGTCTCTGTCACTCGGGCAAGAATGCAGTAGTGCAATTATGGCTTACTGTAGCCTCAACTTCCTAGGCTCAGATGATTTTCCTACCCCAGCATAGCTGGGACCACAGGCACTCACCACGCCCAGCTGATTTTTTTGTATTTTTGGTAGAGACAGGACTTTGCCATGTTGCTCAGGCTGGTCTTAAACTCCTAGGCTCAAGCAATCTGCCTGCCTCGAACTCCCAAGGTGCTGGGATTACAAGTGTGAGCCCTGGTGCTTGGCCTTTTAAAAAAATTTTTTTTTTTCTTTTTTGTTGTTTGAGATGGGGTCTCATTCTGTTACCCAGGTTGGAGTGCAGTGGCTCGGTCATGGCTCACTGCAGCCTCTGCCTCCCAGGTTCAAGTGATCCTCCCACCTCAGCTTCCCGAGTAGCTGGGACCACAGGTGTGCACTCGTTCTATTTTTAGAGATGGGGGTCTTGCTCCATTGCCCAGGCTGGAGCAGGCGATCATGGCTCACCGTAGCCTCCAACTCCTGGATTCAAGCAATCCTCCCGCCTCAAGTTTCCTGAGTAGCTGCGACCACAGGAGTGAGTCACTGCATGTGGCCTATTAGGTCACTATTTCTATAAATGGCGCCACTTTCCAAAAGTCCCCTTTGCCCCCACCTTTTTTGACTCCTTCTTCCCTCTCTTCTTAATCATTGGTCTCAGTCCTGTGGTCCTTTCTTTCTCAGTGTCTTTTTAAATCCTTCCCTTCCTTTCTTATCCCTACCCTCCACTCCTTCTCACCTGCTTCTAGAACTTCTATTCTAATCCATCCTAATTCTACGTAAAATCTATCAAATCAAGCCGCTTTTTTTTTTTTTGGGAGACTGAGTCTCACTCTGTTCCCCACGCTGGTGTACAATGGCAGGATCTCAGCTCACTGCAACCTCCACCTCCTGGGTTCAAGCAATTCTCTTGTCTCAGCCTCCTCAGGAGCTGGGATTACAGGCACCTGCCATCATGCCTGGCTAAATTTTTTATTTTTGTAGAGACAGGGTTTCACCATGTTGGCCAGGCTGGTCTTGAACTCCTGACCTCAAAGTGATCCATCCACCTTGGTCTCCCAAAGTGCTGGGATTACAAGTGTGAGCCACAGTACCTGGCCTCAAATTAAGCTTCTTAAAACACCAATTCCATCTAGTACATGAGGAATGAGGACCTTATAATGGCAGAAGTGGGCGTGGTGGCTCATGCCTATAATCTCAGCACTTTGGGAGGCTGAGGCGGGTGGATCGCTTGAGGTCAGGAGTTTGACACCAGCCTGGCCAACATGGTGAAACCCCGTCTCTACTAAAAATACAAAAATTAGCCGGGCATAGTGGCACACACCGGTAGTCTCAGCTACTTGGGAGGCTGAGGCTGGAGAACCACTTGAACCCAAGCAAGAGAGGTTGCAGTAAGCTGATACTGCACCACTGCACTCCAGCCTGGGCGACAGAGTGAGACTCCCGTTTCAAAAAGACAAATAAATCAATAAACTTATTGGGCTGGAAATTGGAAACCTTGCAGAACTTGGTCTTAATTTCCCAGCCTTACCTTCCCTCATTCCCAAACACCTCTGTTACTGTGTGCCCCAAGCAGGTTTGCTCTCCACATCACCATCTAATGTTTTTTCAGCCAGTTTTTCCCATTCCTTAATGGCTGGCTCAAATGCAGTATCCTCATTGAATCATCTCTTCCCCCATCGCGAGTTCCCTTAAGAGAATGTCTGCATTTTAGCACTGCCTTGTATCTTTATCTTTTAAGAGTTCTTTATCTACTCCAGCATAACCTCCATCCAACTAAAGGCAAAATCTTCTTGAACTAATTGCTTTAACGCCTCCCACAGCAGGTACTCATTAAACACTACTGATCATGGTGGGACTTGAGAGAAGACTGAAGTCATCAAGAGATGGTTTGTGAGGAAAGAGAATTTGAGTTTTCAAGCATTTAGTTGAGGAAAAGGAAGCAGGGCTTCCAGGTAAGGACAGCAACGTGTATTGGTGAGCCAAGAACATCAGACTGAACAGAACACAATGTATGTGGAAGCCATAGAGAAAAAGGCCTGGAACAACCAAGGGGACAGTGGAATGACTTGATCCAACAGAAGTACGGTTCTGGGAGCAGAATGGACTGACGAGAGGTGAGGACGGGGGAGACCTGAGACCCTGGGCCAAGCAGAGGCCTCTGCAACAATTCAGGCAAACATGGGGTGATGAGGACGCTGAGATGATGCTGAACCCCAATTGCTGGTTTGTTCAACTGGTACAGTTCACATCATGAAGTCATAACTGTGAAGCCTGTGTCTCTACAGTTACCATGTGACGCCTCCCCTCAAAAACAAGCATGTCCCTCTCATTTCATAACATGACTCTAGGCTGGGTGCAGTGGCTCATGTGGCTCATGCGTGTAATTCCAGCACTTTGGAAGGTCAAGGTGGGAGGATCGCTTGAACTCAGGAGTTCGAGACCAGCCTGGGCAACATAGCAAGACCTCATCTCTTTGTAAAATTTGGTCTTAATTTCCAAGATCTCATCTCTACTAAAAATCAAAATAATTAGCCAAGCATGGTAGTATGTGCCTATAGTCCCAGCTACTCGGGAGGCTGAGGCAGGAGACTCGCTTGAGCACAGGGGTTCAAGGCTACAGTGAGCTATAATCGCGCCCCTACACTGCAGCCTAGACAACAGAGTGAGATTGTCTCAAAAACAAATAACAAACAAAAACAAAATATAACTCTAAATCTACCCTATTAAACTCAGCTGAGATCATTTAAGTGGTTCAATATCCATATTAATATCTTCAAAGCAAACTAATTCGACCTTGGTTATAGTAAGTGAGGCATTTCTGGGCAAGTGGTTTCATTGGAGTCAGGATGTCCTCTTTTTGTGAAATGGCAGTAGTATCTGCTTTGCTAGGATACTTGGTAAACGAATTTAATGAATATCTGTAGAGTACTCTAAGCTCCTTGGAGAACAGTTCCATATATAAAGAAGCCTTTATGACCTGCCTGCAACTGCAGATTTTGCAAATATAATTTCTCTTTTGGGAAATGCTCCCCTTTAAACTGAAACTCAACCTCCTGAAGGGGGTTTCTTAATAAAAAAAAAATCAGAAAATTTGAGGCAACAGCTATCACATCTAACACCCCGGAAGCAGTACTAAATAAGAGACCTCAGAACAAGGCAGTACTAGGTATCTCACCTGTCCCATCACAAGTCCAATTTCCCCTCTACTTAAGAGAGGCTTCCAGGTTTAGCCTATAGGAAAGTTCACTTATTAACCCTCAGGCAGAGTACTATCTGCTAACCAGGTTAACACACATTTCCTTCCTAGCACTGTAATTCACAGTGGAATGACAGCAATATGCCTGTATAACTACAGCTTCAGACTGTGCTTCTCAGCCTTACTCAGAATAGATTGTCAACAGTGATTCGTTAGGATGTTCAAGGGGGGTGCATGTATGTGTGGGGGGAGTCCCCGACACCGATTTCACCATGCTGCTTTGGTCACTGGAAGAAAAAGAGCTCTCTGTTCTCTATCGTCGCTGTCTTTGGAAAATTATTCTTAAAGCATTCTGCCTGAACGAAGCGGTCACTTCTCGAACACATGGTCACAATTCTGAAGCTGCCAGGCGAATGAACGCAGTCGGCAGCACCCACCACTCCCGGCAATTCAGCCCTAATCCGAAGCTTTTCCCTTACCCAGGGATTGGGGCACTGGGGTTACAGAGTCACTGCCGGGCGGCCGCCCCACCACAATCTCCCCAAAGAGTCGATGCATGTCAGCCCGAATTTCTTGGCTGTCGCCTTTTCCGAGCCTGTGGGGCCCTATGGGACCCCGAGTTCACGCCGCCGCGCGCGGTAGCCGTAAGACGCGCCGCAGCGAGGGAAGCGGGGGCCGGGCTTGGGCCCGGGCGCCCTGCTCAGGAAGGGGCGTGATCGCGCGCTGCTCGCGGCGAGGGCGAGCCCGGGCGTGGGCTGCGAAGAAGCGACGCCGTGGAGCCCGGGGAGGGGACGTAGGGGTTAAGAAATGGGCAGCCCAGCGGCTCAAGGGCAGGCAGAAGAGGCCGCGGCTACTCACTCAGCCAGGACTCCAGGCTCTCTCCTTCAGTCTCCGCCATATTGCAGCCGCCCGGGCCGGCCCCGGGGCCTCAAACTCGCGAGAGTCTGCACGAGCTGACGCGGGGTGGGGCCTGCATGGGGTCCTGAGAGAAGCAAGTGCCGTCACCGAGTGCCGCGCCAGACTGCGACGGATATTGGGAGGGCAAGTGTTTCCTTTTGGCTCTTCCCTTTGGACCCTGGAGTGAGAAACTCTAACGTCCAGATCAGTGGAGTGAAACGCAGACTTAGGACCCCGAGGAGTTTTTTCCACCCGTTTCCCGTCACTTGCTTGGGCGCGCCGAGGGCAGTCTTTGTGGGGTCCTCGTTGCCAGCCAAGATGGCTGCCCCCGCAGTGAAGGTTTCCCGAGGTTGGTCGTGCCTGGCGCTGGTCGTGCGGCGGGCTGTCTTGCAGCATCCAGGGTGAGAGGGCAGCTGGGGGCGCCGCGTGGTTCTACACGGAGGGACTTCCGTGGAAGGAAGGTGACCACAAGCAGGCCACGTGGGGCCCTGGAGAGAGCATTGCCCTGGGGGCCGGAGTATCTGGATTCAAGCATCTAAACTAGCTACGTGACTTTGGGCTAATCCGAAGGTTTAGTGACTACCTCTCGCCTAAGGGGTCTGGCTGATCTAGGGTTGTAACGCAGAGCTGAAAGTGCGGTTCAGCTAAAGAGCTCAGAGCTGGGATCACCTATGAACTGGGAGGGGTTGGAGGAGGTGCGTAGGCGCGGAGCCCATCCTTGCCGTTAGCACTTGACCAGGAGGACACTTTATTTGCCTGCTTGGGGGATGTCCTCCTACTTCTTGGGACAAGGGCCTAAATTGTTGTGGCTCAGGTTTGGCTCGCCGTCTCCGCGCCGCTCTCCCTCGTCGGCGCGTTGGCAATCATGCCTATTGTTAAGTCAAACCTACTCGCTTATGGAGTCAGCTTTTGCTTGCCTCCTCCTCTTCCCTCTCCCAGGCTGACTCAGGTGAGGTGGAGCCGCTATAGTGCTGAATTCAAGGATCCCCTGATTGACAAGGAACATTATCACAAGCCTGTGGAGAAGCTAACTGAGGAGGAGAAATATGATCGGGAGCTCAAGAAGACTCAGCTCATCAAAGCTGCCCCAGCAGCGAAAACGAGTTCTGTGTTTGAAGACCCGGTCGTCAGGTTAGATGGAAACAAACACTTGTTCCATGGACTGGGACTATCCCAGGGAGGGCCTCTGGTGAGGATTCCATAACACAGCCTTGGAGAGCTAAACATGTTGCTTTTCTCTTTGAAGTAAATTCACCAACATGATGATGAAAGGAGGAAACAAAATACTGGCCAGATCCCTCATGACTCAGGTAAACAGCATCTCCCTCCTCAGTCATCTTTCTGTTCTTCCTCATAGCCTTGTACTTGGTACTTCCAATGTAGCTTAAGAGCAAATGGATTCATATACCTATTATTAAGATTAACTTCCCTGCATGTGTAGGGGCTTTAACGAAGGCCTAAAGGAGTCAACAACTGCTATTTGGTGTTTCAGAAATAAACACACTAGCCGGGCGCGGTGGCTCACGCCTGTAATCCCAGCACTTTGGGATGGTGAGGCGGGCGGATCACCTGAGGTCAGAATTTCGAGACCAGCCTGACCAATATGGTGAAACCCCGTCTTAAAAAAAGAAATAAACGCACGATTTTTTTTTTTTTTTTTTTTTACTAGAAAGGAATCCCTGAGACACACAGTTTAAAAAAAAAAAAAAATAAAACAACTACCATTCCCCACCCCACCTCTCATGCCACAAATCTCAATCCACTCTTTTTGTCCTAGTCTAGCAAAGGGAGAGGCACTTAAAAACTTCGTTTTGGATGTGCTGTGAGAGGAGCTACTTTGCCATAGCAGAACCAGAGGATGGGAGTAAAGGGCAAGATACTAGCTTGGCTAGGTAAACCCTTTAGGGAGCCTGGGGCAGCCTCTTCCACTGCATTTCTTTACAGACTCTGGAAGCTGTGAAAAGGAAGCAGTTCGAGAAGTACCATGCCGCTTCTGCAGAGGAACAGGCAACCATTGAACGGAACCCCTACACCATCTTCCACCAAGCACTGAAAAACTGTGAACCTATGATTGGGCTGGTACCCATCCTCAGAGGAGGCCGTATATACCAGGTGAATGAACAGACAGGGCAAGAAAGCAGGACTACCCACAGGCCAGCTGCGGTGGTGCACACCTGTGGTCCCAGCACTTTGGGAGGCCAAGGAGGGTAGATCACCTGAGATCAGGAGTTTAAGACCTGCCTGGCCAACGTGGTGAAACCCTGTCTCTACTAAAAGTATAAAAATTAGCCAGACTTGGTGGCACATGCCTGCAATCCCAGATACTTGGGAGACTGTGACAGAATTGCTTGACCATGGGAGGCAGAGGTTGCAGTGAGCTGAGATTGTGCCACTGTACTTCAGCCTGGGTGACAGAGTGAGACTTTGTCTCAAAAAAAAAAAAAAAAAAAAAAAAGCAGGACTCCCCATATAGGTGGTGCTTGGGAGTTGGGTCAAGATTGATAGCTCTCTACCTGGTGCAGTGGAATTACACCTGTAATCTCAGCACTTTGGGAGCCTAATGCAGGATAGCTTGAGCTCAAGAGTTTGAGACCAAGCAGGACAACATATGGAGACCCCGTCTCTACATAAAAAAAAACAAAAAAATTAGCCAGATGTGGTGGTGTGCACCTGTGGTCCCAATTACTCAGGAGGCTGAGGTGGGAGGATCACTTTAGTCCAGGAGGTCAAGGCTGCAGTGAGTTGTGATTGCGCTGCTGCATTCCAGCCTGGGCAAGAGAGAGAGACCTTGTCTCCCAAAAAAAAAAAAAAAAAAAAAAAAAGGTTGAGGCTGTCATGGTCCACTCTTCTGAGTCCTGCAGTATAAAAATTATAGGCAGTAGGCAGAAGTTGGAAGAGAGCAAAAAAAGTTTCTAAATGAATGACCTCTGGGAGCCCACCACCTGGCCCTTCTCTGTCAAGTCTTCTGTGTGTCCTAACCTGTAAAATGCTCACGGTGAGGGACTATTCATATCCTCTCTTTGTATACCAGTGCTTAGCATAGTGGTTGACCCATAACTGATGCTTCATCACTGTTTGCTGAATGGTACTAGGTGTCTCTTTCATAGCATTTCATTTTATTTTATTGTCATAAGTGAGTTTTCTTGTGTTCTTTTTCTATATAAACTCCATAGGGGACAGACCTGGTGGCTCACACCTGCAATCCCAGCACTTTGGGAGGCTGAGGTGAGCAGATCACCTGAAGTGGGGAGTTCGAGACTGGCCTGGCCAACATGGAGAAACCCCGTTTTTACTAAAAACAAAAAAAAATTAGCTGGGTGTTGTGGCACATGCCTGTAATCCTAGCTACTTGGGAGGCTGAGGCAGGAGAGTCGCTTGAACCTGGGAGGCGGAGGTTGCAGTGAGCCAAGATTATGTCATTGCACTCCAGCCTGGGCAACATGAGCGAAACTCTGTCTGGGGAGAAAATAAACAAAAACTCCATAGGGATAGGGACTTCCTCATTATTGTCTGCCCTCTAGTGTCTGGCATGGTACCTGACACACAGTGAGGGCCTGGCAAATAATTTTTGGACACAGGGTCTTGTTTCTCTTTAAGTGTTCTTACAGGGTCTTGCTTTTTGTTTTTTTGTTTTTTTTAATTTTTTTGGGGGGTGGAGTTTCGCTCTTGTTGTCCAGGCTGGAGTGCAGTGGTGCACTCTCAGCTCTCTGCAGCCTCCACCTCCCGGGTTCAAGTGATTCTCCTGCCTCAGCCCCCAACTTCTCCCACCCAGTAGCTGGGATTACAGGTGTCCACCACCATGCCTGCCTAATTTTTTTGTATTTTTAGTAGCGATAGGGTTTTGCCTTGTTGGCCAGCCTGGTCTGGAACTCCTGGCCTCTGGTGATCCACCTGCCTTCGCCTTCTTTAACTGTTCTCATAGATACTGAAGGAGTCTTGTTTTTAGGTACCTATGGTCTGAGGTGGGTAAGTCACCCCAGCTAATGGAGCTTTTCCCATTTGGTTCTTATAACAACTTGGCAGGACTGCCATTTAGGAGGGGAAAAGGCCAGTGCTTTTTTTTTTTCCTTTTAATATATATGGAGACAGGGTCTTGTTAGTCTGACCAGGCTGATCTTGAACTCCTGGGCTCAAGCCGTCCTCCTGCCTCAGCCTCCTAAAGTGCTGGGATTATAGGTGTGAGCCACCATGCCTGGAGAAGCCAGTGCTTAATTAGTGTTTGTTGAATGAATGCCTCTTGTGTCTGCTACATTGGGCTCACCTGAAGGTGAGGGAAGCTCAGAGAAGAAAAGACAGGCCCTTCTCCCCAGGCCTGACTAGGGCTGGTCTGAAGGGAATGTGTAAGCCTCAAGCCTGGCAGACTCTTGGACGAACTTGCCTATGTCCTCTCACCCAGGTCCCTACACCCCTACCCGACCGACGTCGCCGCTTCCTGGCCATGAAGTGGATGATCACTGAGTGCCGGGAGAACAAGCATCGGCGGACGCTGATGCCGGAGAAGCTGTCACACGAGCTGCTGGAGGCTTTTCATAACCAGGGCCCCGTGATCAAGAGGAAGCACGACATGCACAAGATGGCTGAGGCCAACCGTGCCCTGGCCCACTACCGCTGGTGGTAGAGGCTCCAGGAGCCCAGGGCCCTCTGCTGCAAGAAACACGGAGCCACTGCACACTGAAAAATACCTGTGGTTAAGGATGTAGCTGCTTTTTAAGGGTGGGCAAGCCTCAGAAGAAAGATGGAGCAGCATGTTTACTGTCTGGGAATCCTTTCTGTGAGGCTAGAACTTGCTCTCTCTGCCCCCATTGCCTTGTAAAGATCCCCTCACTGTAAAGATCTCACATTGCCTTGGGGATTGCCTGCACGAAACTCGGGGCCCAGTCTTCTCTTCCCTCAGCTTGGGGTGGACCTTTGGATAGAAAAGGAAGCAGTTTTCATATCAGAAAAGATTTATTGGAAAATTCTCAGGCTGACCTGGTGTAGCATGTGGTGCAGTGCCAGTATTCATTGAAACTGGCTGGAGGAAATAGGCTTGTTTCCCGAGTTGTCCTTGTATAAAATGTATAAAAAGAGTTTCTGATGTGACTTGTGCTCTGCCTCTGCCCCTTGATATCCCAAAGCATCCTACCAATGGCTATGCTTACCCGTTTTACAGATGGGTAGACTGAGGCACCAAGGTAGCAGTTACAGTAATGGTTACACAGTGTAGTGGCTCTTAGGAGCTGCCCTTCTCTGCCTGGCCCTGGTGGGAGGTGGTGGGGAAGGGGCTCAGGGCAGGACCACGGCCTAAGTGGGAAACATCTCACCAGGAGGCGAGAAAATCTAGAAGGGAAGACACTCAAAGTCCGGAAGGTACAAGTCTTTGGGAGGGGCAGAGACTCCACTGCCAGCTTCAGAGGTGGACAGAAGAAAGGCTGGTGCTGGCGAGTTAGCCCTGATCTGGAGGCCTAGTCGGAGACTTCGCTGTAGTAATACTTGTGGGCAGCTGGTGTCGTCTTCCAGCCGGCCGCCCGGAACTCAATGATCTCCAGCAGCAGCAGCTGGGCCAGGGAGCTGAGGCCGGTTGGGAGCAGGAAGCCATCCCGGATCAGCACAAAGAGCTCATCCATGCGCTGCCCGTTCATTTTCTCCAGCTGCTCCCCAACCCGGTGCAGCTGCAGCACCAAACAGTCCACCTGCAGGGGACAGTGGGAGTGACACGAGTGAACCAGGGCAGGGCCAGCTTCTCACAGCATTTGCCGAGTGTCAGGCGCTATGCTTTGCCTTTACACTCGTTCTCACTCCCTCCTCATCCAGTGGGTATTTCCACATCTTGCAGAGAAAGAAACAAGTTCAGGGACTTGACTGAGGTCCCTCATCTAGCCAGGCTCTACTCAACGCCTGTCTCCAAACCACTTCATCCCACTCTCCTGCCTCCCCCACATTGCCTGATCCTGGTTTGGCTTCAGGGCCATCTGTACCCACAGCTGGCCACGGCTCACATGGCCACCATCATAGGTTGGCTTTCTGACTGGGAAGGAAGCTGTTGAACCAGTAGGTTTTGGCTGTTCTGGATAAATTCCAGACCTGACAGCTTGTCGTGTAACTGACAGGCCTTAAACACCTCCACACTCCTGCCCTAGAAGTGACATCCTCAAAGGCCTCGCTGAGCAGCGGGCTGGCACTTGGCTGAGCCAGACTGTTCATCCCGCAGCCTTCTGTGTCTGTGCTGGGACTGGGGCCACCCACCTCCTCCTCCTTGCTCAAACTGTCTGGCTGGGCCAGCCGGAAGAGGCAGTCATAGACGGGGTTCACCAGGGCCATCATGGGCATGTTGTTCACCTGTGAGGGGGAGGAGGGGCCAGAGCACTGGGCTTAGTGACCAAGGGGAGCAGTCCAACTTGGGCCTCAGGAGATGGCCAGGTCTGCCTCCCAGGGTGGCTGCCGGGGCCTCACCCTCAGGTAGTCAAAGATGTTGCAGATAAAGGTGACATAGCAGACCCAGCCCTGCAGGGAGCGTGCTCGCAGCTGCTCCCGAGCCTGGTACTCCTGCTGCAGTCGGTTGAGGAGTCCGCGCCGGAAGACACTCTGGCCTGCTTGTTTACTCTCTGCCTGTGAGCCAGGGAGAGGAAGGTGAAGGGTGGAGGGGTGGTGCCCCTGCAACCTCACCCATCCTATGCCTGTCTCTGTCCTGCAGACCAGGCCTTCTGCCCACTCCTGAAGCACCTTCCTCAAAGCAGCTTCCTTTACTCTCCCAACCCCCAACCTGAATGATGGCGTAGCACATGCGTCCTGCTTCCTTGCTGAACACACAGTCCTGCAGAGAATGGTCCACAATGACATTGGCTACTTTCTCCAAGTCCACAGCACCTGGATCTAGGGGTAGAGATAGGAGGGGAGTCTAGAGCTGCTGCTTTATCACATTTACCTCCACCTACTTCTTAAGAAGTTGAGATATTTACAGTAGAGCACTCTCATATGCTTGAAGTGAAAGAGATCAGAAATCATACAGAGGCAGGAAGGCATCAGGCCAGGGGAATAACTATAGCTCTTCTGGCAAATGGAATATTCTCCATCTTCTGTCTCAAAGCAGGTTGCTGTGCATTCAAGGGAGGGGGCTATCCCAGTGCAGAAACGGGCAATTCAAATGTAAGCGCTTCAAGGGTAGAAGCCGTGTTCTTTTTTTACGGTTAAACCTTTTTAAATTTGAGACAGGGTCTCGCTGTTAGCCAGGCTGGAGTGCAGTGGCAGGCTCATGGAACCTGCACCTTCACCCTTCCAGGCTCACTCAATCCTCCTACCCCAGGATCTTAAGTAGCTGGGACCACAGGTGTGTGCCACCATGCCGGCCTAATTTTTCAATTTTTTTTTTTTTTTTTTTGTAGAGACGGGGTTTGCCCCATATTTCCCAGACTGCTCTTGAACTCCTGGACTCAAGCAATCCACCCACGTTGGCCTTCCAAAGTGCTGGAACTACAGGCATGAGCCACTGCACCTGGCCCTACGGTTAAGCTTTTTAAAAAGTCTGTACAGTCTGAAAAGTAACTGTGACTCATACTCCAGAATAATGACCTAAATGTAGCTTGTCTTCCAGTTCAAGAATTACACTGCCGACTCCTATCATCACAGAACGATGGAGGCATTCACCAGGCTCAGCCCTCTGGTGCTGCCCACAGGGGCCTTCCCTGTGGCTCCTGATCCCAGCTCAGGAGGGGCTCCCGTGCTCACCTTTGAGTGCTGTCTTCAGCAGCTGCTGGGTCTCTGCATCAAAGGACTGGATTTTATACTCCTCTCTACTGGGTTCCCCCATGACCAGCCAGCCCCGGTAGCTCTTGACTAGGCTGGGACTAAGGACAGCACCTGGGGAGAAGAGGCGAAGGGAACGGCCTCAGGTGTGGAGCGCAGGGCGGGTTCTGTCCTGCAGGCCCTGGGCGGGGCTGACGGCGCTCGGACAGGGGCTTCTGTGCAGTCCGTGACGTGCAACGGTTGTGGTTGGCTGAGGGCCCACCAGGCTTGGCTTCTGGCAGGGACTGGGCATCAGCCAAGCACCTGCTGCTCAGTTTAGAAACCCCACGCTTGTGGGATTACACAAGGGCGAGAAGCTGAGGCAGGAAAGCGCCCACCCTCGAGTCCCAGCCGGAGGCAGGGGTGGACTGGGGCAGGGTGTGTGCGGGCGGACGTTAGCATTGCTTTAAAAAGCCGGCCTGACGCTGCTGGCCCGGCGTGATGCCGGGTGAGGGTCAGGCTGGGAACTCCAAGCGGCGCGGCTCTGTCCCTAGCAGGGCTCCAAACCCCTCTCTCCAACCCTCTCTTCGAGTCCTTCGGTCGAAACACCCGCTGCTGCATCCCCCGGGTGGGGCTGACCTGCGCGGATGGGGACGCCGGCGCCCTGTCCGCCGCCTCGGCCAGGCGCAGCCTGAACTCCCCGGCCCGGCCAGCTTCTCCCCGGGACAGACTGGTCAGACCGGCCCCTAAGTGGCGGCAACCCGGCCCTATCCACTCGAGACTCCTAATTCCTGAGCTCAATTCTGGATCCTTCCTCTTACGGGGGGTAGGGGGGCAGGATGATGCGCCCTCGAGAGGTGGCTCCCGCCGGAGGCTTCGCTCTGGCCATAGGAGGCGCCTTCGGGATCTCCAGCCGTCGGCCGTTCCCCCCGTGCCCGGAACGCCCCTCCCGGCGGCACAGAGCGGACTGCGGACCCCAAGGTCCAGCGTCCCCGCAAGCTGGAGAGGCGGCGTGGGCAGCTGGACCCACCTGCCGGACCGGCGGCGCGCGCGCGTGCCCGGGGCCGTCCCTCGGCTGGGAGCGCGCGACCCGCGTCAGGCGCTGCGGGGGCCGCCGTGAGCTCATCTCCTCGCGCGGCGCCGCGGAAGGGCCGGCTCGCCCGCGCCACCTACCGGGCCCCCGCGGCACTGCCCTGGCCGCCCGGCCGTCCCGGAAGCCGAGTCGCCCGCCTGGGGCCCCAGCTGAGACGCGGGGGACCCTGCGACGCTGCCACCCCGAGCCAGGTGGAGCTCGCTCGGCCCGTCCCCTCTTCACCCGGTGCGCCCCGGCCCTGTCTGGGCCCAGGCCGGACCCGCCAGCTCCTCGGTCTTGCGCGTGGCCCCGCACCCGGCCCTCTCCGAGCTCAGGTGCACGGGGGTGAGGGGGCGGGAGACACCGCTGGGCCGCGCGGCGTGGAAGAAGCCTGCAGAGGGTGTGGTGGGGACCCGGTCACACCACGTTGCCCGCTCCTCCCACCCAGGTAGAGAAGGCAGGGGCTGCAGGGCCGGGGCCAGCCACGACCCCCTCCCGTTCCAAGGAGGACGTGGGCGTAGCGAGTTTCAGGTCAGAGGGGCAGCCCCGAGAAAGGGGCCCCGTGGGCAACTCGCGGCCGTCGGGTGTTGCGAGTGCCCCTGAAGGGGGCGCACCCCACGGCCCGGCGTCTGCCCTGGGTGACAGGAGGGCACCTAGAAGGCGGGAAGAACTGCCGCCGCTCCTGCCGCGGGACTGGGAGAAGCGCTGCCCGCGTTGCCGCCAAAGTGGTCACCGAAAACGGACGAGGAAAAGAAACTAACGGGCAGGAGAAAGGAAGAGAATAAACTTTAACGGAATTTCATGAAAAATACATTCAGGCCGGGCGCGGCGGCTTACACCTGTAATCCCAGCACTTTGGGAGGCCGAGGCGGGCAGATCACCTGAGGCTGAGACCAACCTGACCAACATGGAGAAACCCCATCTCTACTTAAAATATAAAAAATTGGCCGGGCATGGTAGCGCATGCCTGTAATCCCAGCTACTCAGGAGACTGAGGCCGGACGGAGAATCGCTTGAACCCAGGAGGCGGAGGTTTCCGTGAGCCGAGATTGCGCCATTACACTCCAGCCTGGGCAACAAGAGCGAGACTCCGTCTCAAAAAAAAATAATACATTCAGGCGGCTGCATCCCCGAGGACTCCGCCGCAGCCTGGACCTTGGGAACCAGCAGCTCAGAGCCAAGAAGCCCCAGCATTGAGGGCCCATACAGACCCCAAAATCCCAGACCAGAGGCAGGGAAGGATGGTGCGAGGAGGAGCCCAGGACCCACACACCAGGGCCAGGGCTGGAGAGGGAGGCAGAATGGAGAGCTCCCCCCAGGTGAAAGCAACCCCACAGGCCAGGCAGGTGGAGGGAAGGGTGAAAGTCTTATTCTGGAGACCTCCCCTCAGCCTGGAACTGGTTTCTCCTCTGCCTCTCCACCTGTGGGTGTCCCTGTGCTCTGGTAACACCCCAGGCACCAGCTGTGCCCTCACCAGGCTGCCTGCCCACCACTTCCTTCTGCCATTCCCATCAGGGGGCTGCTTCAGAGCCCCCACCCTTCTGGGGCTACAGGGGAGGATGCACCCAAGCAGGCAGTGAGTGCTGATGCCATCTGTCCTGCCAACAGCTCCTCACCCAGCAAGGCTGACCCAGCCCAGGGTGAAAGAGGAGCCGGTAGACGGGAAAGGCTGCACCTTCACCCACACCTACCTATGTCATGGCCTCTCTGCTTCCTGCACAGGCGCTGGGATGTGCTTCCCATGGAGTCCCACTGAGCCCCATGGCCATGGCCAACCTGGTCCTGGGAGAGGACAGCCCAGGTGGTGGTGTGTCTGCAGACACCAAGATCTGGGCACGGGGCCCAGAAAGTGACTGGCTCAGCCTGGAGTCTCTACCAGCACTGGCAGAGCTGCCAAGGGCTGCAGCTGTGGAGAACAAGGGATTCAAGGAAGGCAGGAGTCCCTTCCCTCAAACTTTGTGAGCAGGAAGGAGATGGGCCAGAGGAGATGGAGAAATAAGATAAGGAATGTGCGTTTAGCTTTAATGTCTATTAAATAGGTTGGGAAAAACAGGCCAAGTGTGGGGACCTGACTCCTGCAGAGGCCCTAGCACAGCCCTCTGCACTCCAGCTGCAGCCCCATCCAGACCAGGAGCGTTGTGTTCTGGCTGCCAGGTGTAGGATGGCGTCTGTTTCCTTTGGAGTGTGGGCTGGTCAGAGGAGAAGCAGCAACTTCCTGCTCCTTCTCACTACATCGTTGGTTCACCACAGACCACGTCCTGCATTCCCTCTGATTCTCTCACTGGGAATGCCCTGGACCTTCTGGTGGTGTCCCAGCTGGGTGGGTTCAAGGCCGCCACCCTGCTCAGGGCAGCTAGCCTGCAGGGAAGGGCCAGGTGGCACCTCTCAGTGGAGACTGAGTCTTCCTTCCTTCAGGAGGCTGCCTCCAGGGAAGACCTGGGGTCCTTCCTGCCCTCAGCGCTGGCTGGCTGTCTTGTTCATGCAGTGGAAGACGTTACAGAAGAATTCATACCAGAAGAACATGAAGCCCGTGGAGAGCGCAGCCTTGAGCAGACTGGGGGACAGGCCCTTGAAGAAGCCCAGGGTACCTTCCTCTTGCAGCACCTGCTTGGTACAGTCCACAAGGCCCTTGTATTTCCGCACCTGGGTAAAGGAAAGGGGCGAGAGATGGATGTCTGCTCTGCTGCCGTCGACACAGGCCCTGGCACGCCACAGCTCTCAAGAAGCACTTGCTGGACAGAGCAATGAATGCAAAATAGCAAATATTTTTATTTTTATTTTTTGCTGAGGCGGAGTCTCACTCTGTCGCCCAGGTTGGAGTGCAGTGGCGCAATCTTGGCTCACTACAGCCTCTGCCTCCCGGTTTCAAGCAATTCTCCTGCCTCATCCTTACAAGTAGCTGGGATTACAGGCACACACCACCACGCCTGGCTAATTTTTTGTATTTTTAGTAGAGACAGGGTTTCACCATGTTAGCCAGGCTGGTCTTGAACTCCTGACCTCAGGTGATCCACCTGCCTCAGCCTCTGAAAGTGCTGGGATTACAGGTGTGGGCAACCACACCTGGCTCAAAATAGCAAATAAATTAACTTCATTCTTTCTACTGCAATTGGGTTAAGACTGAACAGATGACAGGCCTAGAAGTCAGCAGCTAGAAAGAGCTCCTTCCTCCCCAGGAAGAACGGCTGCCTATGGCTCCAAAGGATCCAGCAATGGCTCGGAAACATTCCCAGAGGCGTCTCTTACCCTTCATCCCATTCCACCTGATTCCTCTTGGGCAGCAGACCTGAACCTGGCCCTCAGTAGCTGTCAGCTGGGCCTCCCTACCTTCAGCCTCACACTCTCCAGCTGACCTCACACACTGCTGCCAGCCTTTCATCCCCAGGCACAGTCCTCAGGCCTGGCTTCCCCTCCAAAAGTTGCAGTAACTCCTAGTGACAAGGACATCATGAGAAATCAAGTCCAAACCTCAAGACCTGCTGTTCCAGTTACTCCACCGTTTGGCCTTGACTTCCCTCCCTGATCTGACCACCACTGGTCTTCCCACATGCCCTTCCCATCTCTGGCCAAACTAGATTACACTAGTCCTCGTTAGCAGCAAGGCCTCCCTCTGCCATCCTGGGCTCTCGCCATCGCTCCCTGTCCAAATTCAAACTGTCCCTTCATGCTGGTGCAGTGGTGCATGCCTACAGATCTAGCTACTTGGGATGCTGAGCCCAGAGGTTTGCTTGAGCCCAGGAGTTCAAGACCAGCCTAGGCAAGAGAGTGAGACCCTGCTTCTATCTTTTTTTTTTTGAGGCGGAGTCTTGTTCTGTCGCCAGGCTGGAGTGCAGTGGCGCAATCTTGGCTCACTGCAACCTCCGCCTCCCAGGTTCAAGTGATTCTCCTGCCTCAGCCTACCGAGTAGCTGGGCCTACAGGCATGTGCCACCATGCCCAGCTAATTTTTGTATTTTTAGTAGAGATGGGGTTTTACCACGTTGGCCAGGATGACCTTGTGATCTGCCCACCTCCGCCTCCCAAAGTGCTGGGATTACAGGCATGAGCCACTGCGCCTGGCCGACCCTGCCTCTATTTTAAAGAAGAAAAAGAAGAAAAAAAGAGCAGACACTATATATCCTTGGCCCAGATCCTTCCACAGGGCACAGGACCCAGGGCTTGTGTGCAGCTTTCCCACATACTTGGGGATCTCCAGGGGATGGACTGGAGGTGAAGGGGCCATGGCCAGGGGCCAAGCTGCCCAATGGGTAGGAGCTGACTGCTGGTTCCCTCATGTGCCCAGTGATGGCAAGGGTGAGAGCTGTCTGCCCGGGAATGAACGGCTCACCTGGCCAAAGGCAGCTCTGGCGTGCTCAAACCCTCCAACCTGTAGCCGCTTCTTGAAGAGGTCCAGGGGATATGTCAGGGTCTTGCTGATGACACCGGCTCCACTGCCACAAAGCAGGTTTTTGAGGTTCTCTGAACCGGCAAAGTGGGGTGGGGAGAACGGATGAGAGAAATGCAGTCTATGAGGCATGACTTGAGAGGCGCCAGGGCTAAGCCCCCACCACAAACCACACCCAAGGCCAGCACTTCAGCCTGACCTCCGCTGGTCCTCCCATTCCAAAGAGGAATGTAATCTATGGGGAGGAGAGCCAGACAGCCACTTCTGGCGGGGTGATCCGGGCTGGATGGGCTGGTGGTGGCAGTCCCCCAGCTGGAGGCAGAAGCTGGGCCTCGGCTTCTGCATTGTGACTCAGTTCAGGGCTGGAGAGGGACCAGGATGGCCCACCCCTCCCCAGCTGCCCCCCACCCCCAACTCCCGACTTCCCCTGCCCAGAAAAAGCAACCGAAGAACCTCAACCAAAAAACAAGCAGTTTGCAATTTGGACTTCCGACAAAAATGAAAACCATGACCAGTCACTGGAAGTAAATTTCAGTCATGCCAGTGATAGGTGTGGCAGGAGCTGGAAGAAATCAAGTCCTCTGCAAGCAGTTACAGTTGTTTTGTTTGCCACATTACAGAGCCGGGCACAGGGACCCGCAGGGTCTTCCCTTTGCACAGGAGAATTTTAGCTCGTTCGTGATTTGAAAGGGGGCGTTCTGGCGGCTGGGGTGGGAGGGTTCCCTCTCATGTGAGGGCTGCCTCACCATTTTTCTTTCCTTCAGCTGGCATGGCCCACTCGTACATGTGCTTCAAGGAACTGTAGCAGGAGAACTGCAGCCCGGCGTAGGGGAAGATGGCGATCAAGGTGGGGGTCAAGCCTTTGTAGAAGACCAAGGGGCCCTCGTTCCTATACATGGTCCCCACGGCGTGGCGCAGTGTGTTATAAACCTGGACACACACACACGCACCTTGAATGAGCTCAGTGAGGTGGTTTTAGCCCTGAAACAGCCCATCATAGCTATGTCCCCTCGCCTAAAAACTCAGCTACCAGGAGCGAAACTCCTCCTGTGAGAAAGACAGTCAAAGGAAACCTGGACAGAGACTCAAAGGGTAGCATTTTCCAGAAACTCCCCCTTCTACACATGTATACCGCTGTGATATCCACAGGTTTGTGGAGTGATCCAGGCTGGTCCAGCCTCCCAAAGTATTAGGATTACAGGCATGCACCACCACGCCTGGCCCCCAGTTGCTTAAATCTGAGAGCCAGAGGTTGCAGTGAGCTGAGATTTCACCACTGCACTCCAGCCTGGGTGACAGAGTGAGACTCCGTCTCAAACAAAAAACCAAAAAACAACCAGAAGTTCAAGACCAGCCTGAACCTGAGCAACATTATGAGACCTTGCCCCTACAAAAATAAAAAAATAAAAAATTAGGTATGGTGGCACATGCCTGTGGTCTTAGCTACTTGAGAGGTTGAGACAGGAAGACTGCTTGAGCTTAGGAGTCTGAAGCTATAGTGAGCTATTGTAGCCACTGTACTCCAGCCTGGGTGACAAGGCCCTATCTCAAAAATATATATATAAATAATAATAACAGTGGGGTGTGGTGGCTCACACCTGTAATCCCAGCACTTTGGGAGGCCAAGGTGGGTGGATCACGAGGTCAGGAGTTCAAGACCAGCCCGAGCACCATGGTGAAACCCCATCTCTACTAAAAATACAAAAAAAATTAGCCAGGCATGGTGATGTGCACCTGTAATCCCAACTACTCAGGAGGCTGAGGCAGGAGAATTGCTTGAACCCAAGAGCCAGAGGTTGCAGTGAGCCGAGATCGCGCCACTGCGCTCCAGCCTGGGCAACAGAGCAAGACTCTGTCTCAAAAAAAATAATAATAACAATAAAATTATTCTTTCTTGGTTGAGGACACACACACACATATACACATGCATACACACATGCACACACACACACACGTTGCTATTCTTAAATACGTCCAGGAAACAGAGATTATGGTGGGGAAGTCTATTTCGGGATTTAATCCCTTGCTTTCACTCAGTAAATTCTTCCTGAGTCTATCCCATTGCCACCACCCAATTCTTTGTGGAAACCAAAGACACTCTGGCAAGTGGCTGGGTGCAGTGGCTCACACCAGTAATCCCAGCACTTTGGGAGGCCAAGGTGGGTGGATCACCTGAGATCAAGAGTTCGTGACCAGCCTTGGTGACATGGTAAAACCCCATCTCTATTAAAAATATAAAAATAAGCTGGGTGCAGTAGCACGTGCCTATAATCCCAGCTACTCAGAAGGCTGAGGGAGGAGAATCACTTGAACCCAGGAGGCAGAGGTTGCAGTGAGCTGAGATTGCGCCATTGCACCCCAGCCTGGGCAACAAAGTGAGACTCTGTCTCAAACAAACAAACAAACAAAAAACCAAAGACGCTCTCATAATAATCCAGCAATAAGTTCTTGGGTCTCACTTTCCCACATGCAGTCCTTGATCCAGCCCTCTGCTGGGTATTCATTTGTTGTTTCACACTGGTAGGTTCTGTCTCCCCAGGGAGGCTGTGAGCTCTTTTGAAGCAGGGACACAGGGCACCCTGCACCATGCTGCCCACAGTCATGGGTTTTACAGACTGACTGCCACAAACTGAAAACCCAAACCTCTCCCAGCTTTGCCTTCTGCAAGGACAAGAACTCATCCTCTACCGAGTGCAGTGGCTCACGCTTGTATCCCAGCATTTTGGGAGGCCAAGGTGGGCAGACTGCTTGAGCCCAAGAGTTTGAGACCAGTCTGGGCAACATGACACAACCCTGTCTCTAAAAAAATACAAAACTTAGCCAGGTGTAGTCTCAGCTACTGGGGAGGCTGAGGCAGGAGGATCACTTGATCCCAGGAGGTTGAGGCTGCAGTGAGCAGTGATCGTGCCACCACACTCTAGCCTGAGCAATAAAACAAGACGCTGTCTCAAAATTATATATATGTATAGGCTGGGCGCGGTGGCTCACGCCTGTAATCCTGGCACTTTGGGAGGCCAAAGTGGGCGAATTGCCTGAGGTCAGAAGTTTGAAACCGCCCTGGCCAACATGGTGAAACCTGTCTCTACTAAAAATACAAAACATTAGCTGGGTGTACTGGCGGGCACCTGTAATCCCAGCTACTTGGGAGGCTGAGGCAGGAGAATTGCTTGAACCCAGGAGGTGGAGGTTGCAGTGAGCCAAGATCACGCCTCTGCAATCCAGCCTGGGTGACAGAGCGAGATTCTGTCTCAAAAAAAAAAAAAAAAAAAAAAAAAAAATGTATATCTATATATAAAATATACAAAAAAAAAAAAAAAAAACATGCTTATCAAAAAAATAACGCAACCCCTGTGACACCTTCCTATATGGGCTCCCCTGGTCAGGTCCCTGGCCACTCACCTTGGGCTCACCCTGAGCTGCAAAGCGGGTACGCAGAACATCCACAGGGTGCACGGTGAGGGTGGCCATACAGGCAGACAGGCCACCACACACAAAGTGCACTGAGAACTCCCGGGCGTCGTACACGCTGCCTCTGTGGACCAGCTCCGTCAGCATTTCAAATGACAAGAACTGCAACAGCAAATGAAGAAGTCACTGATAGCCAAAAGGATGAGGGCAAGGACCAAATACTCCCCAGATGCATTACCTGTGACCTGGCTGGGGCCCAGGTGTAGGGGCGAGGGAACGGTCAGGCAATGTTCTTCCTGAGCAGTGACAGCATGCGATAAATATAAAACTCCATGCAAAACTCAGATGCCATTTGATACTCTGAGTAGAGCCAGATTCCCAAAGGGTTAAGAAGATATATGGGGCTGGGCGCAGTGGCTCACACCTGTAATCCCAGCACTTTGGGAGGCTGAGGTGGGTGGATCACAAGGTCAGAAGTTCAAGACCAGCCTGGCCAACATAGTGAAACCCCATCTCTACTAAAAACACAAAAATTAGCTGGGCATGGTGGCGGGCACCTATAGTCCCAGCCACTCGGGAGGCCAAGGCAGGAGAATCACTTGAACCCAGGAGAACTGGGAAAGACGACCATGTTCCGATTCCGGCAGGGACCCCCTTCAGTGCAGCTTGCAGTGGCGCTGTCTGAGAAGCGCTCTTCTCTGGGGCAGGTTCTGTCAGGAGCATGTTCCACAGGGTGACTCCCTTACATTCAGATCTTTTTTTTTTTTTTGACACAGAGTCTCACTCCGTCACCAGGCGCCAGGCTGGAGTGCAGTGGCGCGACCTCGGCTCACTGCAACCTCTGCCTCCTGGGTTCGAGCAATTCTCCTGCCTCAGCCTCCCATGTAGCTGGGACTACAGGCGCATGCCACCACGCCCAGCTAATTTTTTTGTATTTTAGTAGGGACAGGGTTTCACCATGTTGGCCCGGATGGTCTCGATCTCTTGACCTCGGGATCCACCCACCTCAGCCTCCCAAAGTGCTAGGATTACAGGTGTGAGCCACCGCGCCCAGCCACATTCAGATCTTTGTTTTTTCGTTTTGTTTTGTTTTTTGAGACAGAGTGTTGCTCTGTCGCCCAGGCTGGAGTGCAGTGGCACTATCTCAGCTCACTGCAACCTCTGCCTCCTGGGTTCAAGTGATTCTCCTGCCTCAACTTCCCAAGTAGCTGGGATTACAGGCGCCTGCCACCACGCCCGGCTAATTTTTTTTTTTTTTTGAGATGGAGTTTCACTCTTTTTGCCCAAGCTGGAGTACAATGGCGTGATCTCAGCTCACCACAACCTCTGCCTCCTGGGCTCAAGTGATTCTCCTGCCTCAGCCTCCCGAGTAGCTGTGATCACAGGCATGCGCCACCACGCCCAGCTAATTTTGTATTTTTAGTAGAGATGGGGTTTCTCCATGTTGGTTAGGCTGGTCTTGATTTCCTGACCTCAGGTTATCGACCCGCCTCAGCCTCCCAAAGTGCTGGAATTACAGGTGTGAGCCAATGTGCCCGGCTTAATTTTTGTACTTTTTAGTAGAGATAGGGTTTCACTATGTTGGCCAGGCTGGTCTTGAACTCTTGACCTGGTGATCCGCCCACCTCGGCCTCCCAGAGTGCTGGGATTACAGGTGTGAGCCACTGCACCTGGCCTTTTTTTTTTTTTTTTTTTTCAGAGACAAGTGTCGCTCTGTTACCTAGGCTGGAGTACAGTGGCATGAACATGGCTCACTGCAGCCTCAACCTACCTGGGCTCAAGCAATCCTCCTACCTCAGCCCTCAAGTAGCTGGGACTACAGACACATGCCACCATGTCCAGGTAATTTTGGTATTTTTGGTAGAGTCAGGGTTTCACTATGTTGCCAAGGCTGGTCTCAAACTCCTGAGCTCAAGCGATCTGCCCACCTTGTCCTCCCAAAGTGCCAGGATTACACACATGAGCCACTGCGCTTGGCCGTTTTGTTTTTTGAGGCAAGGTCTTGCTCAGTTGCCCAGGCTGTAGTCCAGTGGCACGATCATAGTTCCCAGCAGCATTGACCTCTCTAGCTCAAATGATTCTCCTGCCTCTGGAATAGCTGGGACTATAGGTGCGTATCACCACACCTGGTGTTTTTTTTTGTTTTTTTGTTTTTTTTTTTAATTTTTAGTATAAAGGAGGTCTCGCTATGTTGCCCAGGCTGGTCTCAAACTCCTGAGTTCAAGCCATCCTCCCACCTCAGCCTCCCAAAGTGATGGGATTACAGGCATGAGCCACTGCACCAGGGCTATGCTCAGATCTTCCTTCAGCCAAGTGAAGACGGCCTAGCTTCTTTTTTTTGTTGTTGAGACAGGGTATGGCTCTGTCCACCTCAGTCTTCTCATGTGTGAAATGGGAGTGACACAGCCCCTGCCTTAAGGACTGCTGTGACAGAGTGTACGTGAAGTGTTTCCAACAGGGGCCTGGCCCATGGTTGGCACTGTTCAGGACTGGTTCTTACCACATCTATTGCATAAAACCACACGCTGTGCACTATGACTATACTGGTGCTCCACTGAGTGAAGCTGGAGTTCTAACCCTAGCCCTGCCATGTGCAGGCTGTGTGGCCTCAGACAGCTGATTTCACCTCCCTGAGATCCACATGACCCCTGCTCTACCCTCCTCATGACACTGCGGTGAAGTTCAGATGAACCACATGTGTGAAGATGGCACTTTAAAAACTGAAATGCATTAATGCTGTCCCAAGCCCCACAGAAGGCATGACATCAAATCAGTCTCCAAGATGCAACACCTAAGTCACGGAGGATAGACGAGGGGACGTTGGGGAGGGGAATGCCTACGGCATAGCAGCTCACTCTGTCATTTTCCACTGGTCAGGAGAGGCCAGTGGGAAGCGTGGGGCCTGCCTCTCCCGTCCTGCCCTACACGCCATTCCCACGTGCCTCACCCTCCCTCTGCTCCTCCATTGAGCAACGGGACCCCAGAGGCCTGGCCACCTACTTGGACAGCTCCATAGCCTATGGAGAGAATCTGGGCTGGGATGTGTCCTTTCCAGAAAGCTGTTGGCCCCTCCTCCTGCAGAATCTGCCTAATGGCCTGGAGGATGCCATGGTACTTTGCACTGGGGTCTCTGCGAGACAGGCGCTCATGCTGAAGCTAGGAATCAAAATTGAAAAGGTCAGGACAGCAGGGTGGGCTGGAATGTGAAGGGGAACTTTCAGAAAAGGTGAGGCCTTCATGTGGATAGAATTTCAAGTTTTAGGAACTGCTTTGGCAAGGAAGACGGAATTTGTCCTCCAGTCCATCGCATGGAAAAAGGGGAAGAGTACCTGGAAACGGATCTTGATGACGTCGAAGGGACTGATCAGCGCCCGAGTGACAAGTCCAGACACAGACCCGGCCACTGCCACCTGGAACCTAGTGTTATTCCTGCCATCTGGTTCGGGGTCATAGCCAACCATCCCTGCCTCTGGCCCACACAATGTCCATCAGTATCAAGCTAAATGCAAGAGACACAAAGTAAACACCAGGCAAGTTTCTTAGGGTCTCTGCTCAAACATCGCCTCCTCAGAGCAGCCCTCCCTGACTAGGCTGTCTAAAATAGTACTCACTTTTCGACTGAGCTCAGCAGCTCATGCCCATAATCCCAGCACTTTGGGAGGCAGACGTGGGTGGACTGCTTGAGCTCAGGAGTTCAAGACCAGCCTGGGCAACATAGCGAAACCCCAACTCTACAAAAAATACAAAAATTTAAACATGATGAAAGCCCGTCTCTACTAAAAATTAAAAAATTAGCTGGGCATGGTGGTGGGCACCTGTAGTTCCAGCTACCTGGGAGGCTGAGGCAGGAGAATTGCTTGAACCCAGGAGGTGGAGGTTGCAGTGAGCCAAAATCGCACCACTGCACTCCAGCCTGGGCGAAAAGAGCAAGACTCCATCTCTAAAAAAAAAAAGAAAGAAAGAAAGGCCGGGTGTGGTGGCTCACGCCTATAATCCCAGCACTTTGGGAGGCTGAGGTGGGCAGATTACGAGGTCAAGGGATCAAGACCATCCTGGCCAACATGGTTAAACCCCATCTCTACTAAAATACAAAAATTAGCTAGAAGTGGTGGCGTACACCTGTAGTCCCAGCTACTCGGGAGGCTGAGGCAGGAGAATTGCTTGAACCCGGGAGGCGGAGGTTGCAGTGAACCAAGATCGCACCACTGCACTCCAGCCTGGCGCCTGGCGACAGCAAAACTCCGTCTCAAAAAAAAAGAAAATTATGCTCCTGGGCCCCACCAACCAGACCTACTGACCCCTTCAGCCTCACTCTGGACCATTCTTCCCCTTTCCTCACTTAACCAGGGTGGTCTGAGTGCTTCTGCCCAGTTCCTGGAAAACTCGGCGAGTGCTCTTATCTACTGACTTGCCTCCACTCCTCCAGTTCCCCACATCTGAAATGCAGCCCCACTCCCAGGCCCTACTCACTTTTCCAAGGCTAGCTCCTCTCATCCACCAGAGCTCAGCTAAAAAGCATCCCTTCCAGGAGATGTACTTTTTTCCTTTTTTGTAAAAACAAAAAACAAAAAAAAAAAAACACAAAACCAGTAATACCTATATACGCTCTGTTGAGTTGTACAATACATAGAAAGAAGTGTATAACCCACACATGCATCAACAGGTAGTTGGTAACTGATCACTGGGAGAAGGGTTGGGAAGGGAAGAAGGAAGGGAGACCTGTTTATGTAATTCTATAATGTTTGAATTTGTTATGGCAATAAAAAAAAAAAAATTTTCCCTAAAACTAAAACTTAGAATTACCCTAGTTCTTAAATACTTGTGGCAACAGGGCGGGGAGGGGGTGAGGGGGAGAGAGAGACTGCTTACAGGATGACAGTCTTCACCACAGACATTTCTTTTCCCCTCTCACCCACGCTGGAACTCTTCCCCAGGAGCCCGTGAGCAGTTTAAACATGCGGCAAGCGACTGAGAGGCAAAACCTCTCCAGGGGCTACCCAGGGACCACTCAGGTCACACTGAGCAGTCAGTTTCCCGCCCATCTGGGCAGGAAGGAGGAGCAAGCCCGAGTGGCAGGTGTCCTGGATCGGTGTCAGGAGGAGACCCGAGGATAGGAGGCTCTTCCCGGTGCGCGGGTACGCCTGTGCCCAAGGGTTCAGCTGAGCAGCTCTGCAGCTGTCCCCGCGTGCGTGCACAGATGTCCACGTGTGCCTCGGGGTATGTTTTTTCTCCCCGAGTCCAAGGGGACGCCCTGGAGCTCAGGTGCTCAGGGGCGTGCGCGGGGCTCTGCCGCCAGTGTCCCAGGAGATGCTTCTCAGGTCAGGTGTGACACGTGTGCGGACAATCCCCGCCCCCTAATGAGCGCCTGCTGCGTGTGCTCCCTCCCGACCGCCCTGGGGAGCCAGGGTGCAGGTCCCCGGGAGGACGGCGAGAAGGACGGAGCTAGAGGCTACTCACCTGGCTCGGCGGGTGCAGCCCGGCTCCGCGCACTCTGCTCTCTCTAGCTCCTCGCGCAGTCTTAACAGCAAAACTCCACTGAGCTCGGCCGAAACTGGCGGGTTCCTGGGCCAATCACTGCGCAGGACCCCCGCCAGACGCTGAACCAATGGTTCTACTCTTGAGATCCAGCACCGCCTCCCGCAAGGTATCACTGGGTAATGTAGTCCTTTGCGACCAAGGGCATGTCATCTGGTCGGCGCACAACCTCCTGGGAGATGTAGTCCCACTGCTCGAGCGCGCGCGCGCAAGGGCAACCACCGAAGGAGGCTGCCAGCGAAGCCGGGCTGCGACGTTAGGGGTCGCCGTGCTCTGGCGAGTGGCTGGGAAATCAGCCTCCAGGCAGGGTCCGAGGTTAGGGGTTCCGGGAACTTGACCCGCTTTCCTCAAACCCTGTTAATGCCGGAACCCGGATAATCTCAACTTGGTAAGAAGACAGGAAGCCTAGCAAAAACCTGGAGGACGAGGGGGAGAGAATCGATGAGGACAGTCCCTTCAGGGACAGGGAGGGCAAAAACACGAGGGTTCCTTCCCCCGTCACCCCGAGTTTTGGAGGAAATGACTCATCCTACCGCCCTCACACAACAAGCGTCATGATTTTGTATGACAGTATTGCCGCCTGACTTTTTAATTGCATGTTTTATATTAGTATTATTTTGACGCACAATTTTAAGACATTTTTGTTGTAGAAACTTTCAAGATAGTGGCCAGGCGTGGTGGCTCACGCCTGTAATCCCAGCACTTTGGGAAGCCAAGGCGGGCAGATCACCTGAGGTCAGGAGTTCGAGACCAGCCTGGCCAACATGGCAAAACCCCCGTCTCTGTTAAAAAATAAATAAAATAATAAAATACAAAAAGAAATTTTCAAGATATACAGAAGTGGAATAACCCGATGAAGCCGCGTAGTCGCTGTCTGACCTCAGCAGTTACCACTCATGGCCAATTATTCCAATCTTGTTTCCTCTATTTCTGCACCTACCTCACACCCACTGCCCAACGTTATTTTGAAGTAAATACCAGACATCATGACATCATGTGCTTTCACCAGTAAACATTTCGGTATATGTCTTTAAAGGACAAGCATTCCCTTTTTAATACGTATATATTATGTTTCATACACACATACAATTGTCACTCTGACCCAAAAACAATACTTTCCTAATATCAAACACGAATTAGTGTTTACGCTTCTCTGAATGACCTACAAATGTCCTTGGCTCACTGCAACCTCGGCTTCCTGGATTCACACAATTCTCCTGCCTCAGCCTCCCAAGTAGCTGGGATTGCAGGCGTGCGCCAGCACACCGGGCTAGTATTTTGTATTTTTAGTAGAGATGGGGTTTCACTATGTTGGCCAGGCTGGTCTCGAACTCTTGACCTCAGGTGATTGGCCCACCTTTTCCTCCCAAAGTGCTAGGATTACAGGTGTGAGCCACTCCGCCCAGCCCAAATATCCTAAGACCAAAAAAGTTTGTCTGAATTCAGATCTTGGTTGTGTGCAGTGGCTCATGCCTGTAATCCCAGCACTTTGGGAGGCCAAAGCAGGCAGATCATGAGGTCACAAGTTTGAGACCAGCCTGGCCAACGTGGTGAAACCCTGCTTCTACTAAAACTGCAAAAATTAGCCAGGCTTGGTGGTGCGTGCCTGTAATCCCAGCTACCCGGGAGGCTGAGGCAGGAGAATCGCTTGAACCCAGGAGGCAGAGGTTGCAGTGAGCCGAGATCGTGCCACTGCACTCCAGCCTGGGCAACAAGAGCAAGACTCTGGTCTCAAAAAAAAAAAAAAAAAAAGAGCTGTTAAGGTGGACTGGGCATGGTGGCTCGTGCTTATAATCCCAGGATTTTGGGAGGCAGAGGCAGGTGGATCACTTGTAGTCAGGAGTTTGAGACCAGCCTGGCCAACATGGCGAAACCCCGTCTCTACTAAAAATAGAAAAGTTAGCTGGGGGTGGCATGCTCCTGTAATCCCAGGTACTCAGGAGGCTGAGGCAGGAGAATCACTTGAACCTGGGAGAAGGAGGTTCCAGTGAGCCGAGATTGCACCACTCCAGCCTGGGCAACAGAGCGAGAGTCCATCTGAAAAAAAAATATGTTAAGGTGGCCCATCATGGGCAGAACCTGAAAAAGAAATGTGACTTCCTGTTCTAGTTGAAAGTGTCCCTGACTGTGGCCTTCGGGGCTGCTTTGTCCTCCCTCTCTTCCTCTGTCTCTTTGCTTAGGGATGGCCTTATTTCCCCATGGAAGTGCAGCCTTCACGTTTGATGCCTGTCGTCCGGGTCAGTCTGTGGACTGATTGCTAACCTCTTTCCAGATCAGCTCTTTGGCTCAGGAGATCTTTGCTCCTGCTTTGTTTTCCTGAATGAGAGCAAACCTACATTTTAGAGTGGGCCTCTTCAAAGGCCAGTCAGCAGATAAGCCAGGAAGGACCTTTGACTACGGGCTAATCGTAGAGTGACTTGGACCCAGGGCACCACAGATCGTCAGAACTGGAAAGATTCATGGGGCTCATTTCATCTGGCCGGGGCCCAGAAGGACTAGGAGATGTGCCTGCAGTCCCTCAAGGTCAAATGGTAAATTGGTGGCTGGAATGAGATGAAACTGGTGGTAGATGCCAGTTTTCCTGGGCTTACCCGGAGTGTAGTTTTTGCATATTTGAAGTTTGGCCATTTCATATTAAATTAAATATGTTTAGTAAATACGAAAAGAGAAACCGGAAAGTAACAGTTCCTGTCAGCTTGGGGCAGTGTATCCTTCTGTGACCTCACCAACACTTACCCTAAAGAAGCCTATTAAAAGCTCCTTTGGACTTCCCCCGCCTCCTCGGAAGGAGTAAATATCTCCTTGGCATTGAGCAAATAGAGTTGGTATTTAGCAGCTGCTTGGGCTGATGCTTCTGAGGCAAATGAGTCTCTTACTGAGTGAGTTGGTCAGCTCTCTGTGAGAGGCCCGAAAGTCAGAAGGCAACTTGCTGTGTGTCTCTGGCAAGTCACTGTCCTTCTCTGGGCTGCAGTTCCTCAATCAGGGCAGATGAAGGAGTTGGACTACAGGGTAGGTCAAGCCTTGCTGCCTCTGAACCTCCACAGTTGTAAAAAATAATCTGCATTTTTGTTTTTGAGACGGAGTTTCACTCCATGGCCCAGGCTGGAGTGCAGTGGCACGATCTCGGCTCACTGCGACCTCCACCTCCCGGGTTCAAGCAATTCTCCTGCCTCAGCCTCCTGAGTAGCTGGGACTACAGGCGCTCACTACCATGCCCGACTAATTTTTGTATTTTTAATAGAGATGGGTGGGGTTTCACCATGTCGGCCAGGCTAGTCTTGAACTCCTGACCTCAGGTGATGTGCCTGCCTTGGCATCCCAAAGTGCTGGGATGGTAGGCATGATCCACTGCGCCCGGCCATAATCTGCATTTTTAGTAAACATCCCAAGTGGTTCTCAATTTCAGCTGCTACAAGAATCACTGGTATGTTTGTTTTTATTTTATTTTATTTATTATTTATTTTTTGTTTGAGCTGGGGTCTCACTCTGTCACTCAGGCTGTAATTCAGTGGCCCGATCTGGGCTCACTGCAAGCTCCACCTCGAAGGCTCAAGCAATCCTCCTACCTCAGCCTCCTGAGTAGCTGGGACCACAGGTATCCGCCACAATGCCCAGAGAATTTTCTGTACTTTCATAAACATGGGGTTTCGTCATGTTCCCCGGGCTAGTCTCAAACTCCCGAGCTCAAGCAATCTGTGTGGGTCAGCCTCCCAAAGTGTTAGGGTTACAGGTGTGAGCCACTGTGTCTGGCCGGATGCTTATTTTAAAATGCAGATTACCTCCTACCTAGGGACACTTATCCTGCTCAAGCAGGTCTGGGGTGGTGCCTGAGAAGGTAAAAAGAAGCAGGGGCATCCTGGGATCACCAGCTGGGATATCTCCAGTTCAGTCTGGTCCCTGAAAGTGTGGGGCACCAACCAAGTAGCTGGTATTATAGGCACGTGCCACCATGCCTGCCTGTTTTGTGTTTTTAGTAACCTGACCATGTTGGCCAGGCTGTTCTCGAACTCCCGATCTCAGGTGATCTGCCTGCCTCAGCCTCCCAAAGTGCTGGAATTATAGGCATGAGCCACTATGCCCAGCTCTTTTTTTGTTTTAAGTAGAGATGGAATCTCACTATGTTGTCTAGGCCGGTCTCGAACTTCTGGCCTCAAGCAATCATCTCTCTTCAGCCTCCCAAAGTGCTGGGATCAAGGGTTCGAGCCACCATGCCTGGCCTTTTAAAAAAAATGCATCAAATATTAAGGGGGTGTTTTGGCCAGACACTGTTTTAGATGCTGCACATTCAGCAGTGACCCAATCAGAATTCTTGCCCTCTTGGACGTGACTCTTTTTCACTCAGCAACATGCAGCTAAGGGTTTTCCGTGATTTCTCCCGGCCCGATAGTGTCTTTCTTTTTGGTGCTGAGTAAGGTTTCATGGTGTGGATGCAGCACACAGTTTGCTTATCTACTCACCTATTAAAGGACATCTTAGTTGCTTTCAAGCTTTAGCATTTATGAATAAAGTTGCTATAAGCTTTCATGTGCAAGTTTTTGTATGAAGATAAGTCTTGATCATTTTAATTAATTTATTTAATCATTTATTTATTTTGAGACAGAGTTTCGCTCTTGTTGCCCAGGCCAGAGTGCAATGGCACGATCTTGGCTCACCACAACCTCCACCTCCCAGGTTCAAGCAATTCTCCTGCCTCAGCCTCTCAAGTAGCTGGGATTACAGGCATGTGCCACCATGCTGCTCATTTTGTATTTTTAGTAGATGTATGGTTTCTCCATGTTGGTCAAGCTGGTCTCGAACTCCCGACCTCAGGTGATCCGCCCACCTTTGCCTCCCAAAGTGCTGGAATTACAGGCGTGAGCCACCGCACCTAGCCATTTTATTTATTTACTATTATTATTTTTAATAAAGACGGGGTTTCACCATGTTGGTCAGGCTGGTCTTGAACTCCCGACCTCAGGTGATCTGCCTGCCTTGGCCTCCAAAGTGCTTGGATTACAGGCATGAGCCACCGCACCCAGCCCATTTTATTTATTTTTAAGTGAGACAGAGTGTGCCCACGCTGGTCTCAAACTCCTGGCCTCAAGAAATCCCCACCTTAAAATGCTGGGATTACAGGCGTGAGCCACCATGCCTGGTCCATTTTATTTTTTTCAACATAATAGAACTACAAGGCTGAGGAAATCGTGAGAAACCAGCCACTGCTGGAGGGTTCTGGAGGAAGTTCTGACAGGCTGCAGGGGCCAGAGATAGGGGTGCCTCTGCAATAGTTCCTTTTTTTATTTTTTCTGTTCTTTCAGATTTACTCAGCAAATGACTCAAACACCAGTAAACAAAAATTAAAAAAAAAAAAAAGAAAGAAAGAGGATTCATTGTCCAGTGACTTTCAATAGCTGATTTATTTCTTTTTTTCTTTTTTTTGTGGGGGGGATGGAGTTTTGCTCTTGTTTCTCAGGTTGAAGTGCAATGGCGTGATCTCAGCTCACCGCAACCTCTGCCTCCCGGGTTCAAGCGATTGTCCTGCCTCAGCCTCCTGAGTAGCTGGGATCACAGGCACGCACCACCACACCGGGTTTTGTATTTTTAATAGAGACAGTTTCTCCATGTTGGTCAGGCTGGTCTTGAACTCCTGACTTCAGGTGATCCACCTGCCTCAGCCTCCCAAAATGCTGGGATTACAGGCGTGAGCCACTGAGCCTGGGCCAATAGCTGATTTCTTATGCATTTCGACTTTCTTCTGTTGCTCCTCTCAGGGGAGTCAGACATCAAGAGGCTACAGGGGGCCGGCAAGGTGGCTTCCGCCTGTAGTCCCAGCACTTTCGGCAGCTGAGGCAGGCAGATCACTTGAGGTCAGGAGTTTGAGATCAGCCTTGCCAACATGGTAAAACCCTGTCTCTATTAAAAATATAAAAATTAGCCGGGTGCGGTGGTGCACGCCTGTAATCCCAGCTACTTGGGGAGGCTGAGGCAGGAGAATGGCTTGAACCCGGGAGGTGGAGGTTGCGGTGAGCCGAGATCATGCCACTGCACTCCAGCCTAGGTGACACAGTGAGACTCTGTCTCAAAAAAAAAGAGGTTATAGGGGATGTCAATATCAGGCCAGAGAAGAAGGGTTCCCAGGTTTGCTGGCGGGTCTCGAGGCTTCCAGCTTTGTGGTTTTCAACATTTGGTTCTCTCTGACCAGCGCATCAACTGTTATGGGTGACCATACCTCCTCACCCGTCACCCATTTTTGAGCTTCTGTGAGAAAGAATTTTCTGGCTAGGCAAGGTGGCTCACTCCTGAAATCCCAGCACTTTGGGAGGCCGGGCAGGTGGATCACCTGAGGTCAGGAGTTCTCAACCAATCTGGCCAACGCGGTGAAACTCTGTCTCTACTAAAAATACAAAAAAAATGTGGCTGGGCATGGTGGCGGTCATCTGTAGTCCCAGCTGCTCAGGAGGCTGAGGCAGGAGAATCGCTTGAACCCGGGAGGCAGAGGTTGCAGTGAACTGAGATCGCGCTATTGCACTCCAGCCTGGGCGACAAGAGTAAAACTCTGTCTCAAAAAAAAAAAAATTCTGCTGTGTCTGTGGGAAGCCCATCTTCACCCTGCCATCAAATGCACACAGGAACAGAGTGAGTGCAGCCTTGTCGGGAAGGCAGAGGTGTCCCACATCAACCACAGACCATGTCTTTTTTTTTTTTTTTTTTTTTTGAGACGGAACCTCACTCTGTAGCCAGGCTAGAGTGCAGTGGCAGTCATCTCTACTCACGGCAACCTCTACCTCCAGGGCTCAAATGATTCTCCTGCCTCAGCCTCCTGAGTATCTGGGATTACAGGCATGTGCCATGACACCCGGCTAAATTTCATATTTTTTAGTAGAGACAGGGTTTTGCCATGTTGGCCAGGCTGGTCTCGAACTTCTGACCTCAAGTGATCCGAGCACCTCGGCCTCCCCAAGTGCTGGGATTACAGGTGTGAGACACCATGCCTGGCCAGCAGCATCTTATTAACACATTCCCACAGGCAAGTTCTGCGGTTCCAGCTCCTCTCCATCCCCGCTAACACTCGGTGTTTTATCTTTGGTGGATGCTCACGTGCTTCTCCGTGCGTGATTTTCCCTCCTTTCCCCATGCCTCAGCGCTGGAGTCACCATCTCTCTGAGGTCTCTCCTGACCCCACGTCTGCATCCGCTCTGCTCACCTCCCGCCGGCTTCATTCAGGGTGGATTGCTGCTCAGTATCTGCCATGGTATCTCTGGCTCCCTGAGGGCCAGTGTTCGGTAACTTTTCTTTCTTTTTTTGAGAAGGAGTCTCACTCTGTTGCCTAGGCTGGAGTGCTTACCACCTGGTGAGGTTTTGGCTCACTGCAACCTCCACCTGCTGGGTTCAAGCAATTCTCCTGCCTCAGCTTCCTGTAACTGGGATACAGATGCCTGCCAGCAAGCCTGGCTGATTTTTTGTGTTACTAGTACAGACGGGGTTTCACCATGTTGGCCAAGCTGGTCTCAAACTCCTGACCTCATGATCCACCCGCCTCGGCTTCCCAAAGCGCTGGGATTACAGGTGTGAGCCACCATGCCCAGCCTGGTAACTTTCTTGTGCGTCTCTGTCTCCAGCACCTGTGTTCAATGGCTCAGGAGACACTAGCGTGCAGGGATGGAGATGACACAGCATCCAGTGGCTCAGAGTGAAGTGATTTCCCCCTTCCACATCCGCATCTGCCTCCACCCATGAAAGTATTTATAGACAGGGAATCGTGGGAGCGGAGAACTATGTATGTAGCAGGGTTGAGTAGAGGAAGACGGGAGATGTCCACAGATATCTTTTCTTTGCTTCTCCTGCCTTTTTTTTTTGGCAGTCTCTCTCGGTGATCTTGGCTCACTGCAACCTCCACTTCCAGGTTCAAGCAGTCCTCCTGCCTCAGCGCCCCTAGTAGCTGGGATTACAGGCATACACCACCACACCAGGCTAATTTTTGTAATTTTAGTAGAGACGGGGTTTTTCCATGTCGGCCAGGCTGGTCTCAAACTCCTGACCTCGGGCGATCCACCCGCCTTGGCCTCCCAAATTGCTGGGATCACAGGCGTGAGCCACCACGCCCGGCCTGCTCCTCTTTGTGGTGGGGACTCTGCAGATGTCAGGGACTGTGGGGACTGACTGCTTGGTAGGCAGTCATGAATGATGGGGTATCAGGACTAGATTCGGCTGCCCTGAAAGTGACAGAGCCCCACAGCCATAGTTGCTTAAATTCATCAAAGTCCAGAGCAAAGCCAGCTAGGGCTGGTTCAGCCACTGTCTCCATAAGCTCCCCAGGAGCACTGGCCCCTTCCAGTTCACCATGCCGAAACGCTTAGGGCGGAGGAACCCAACCCAGTACAAGTCCATGGCCTATTAGGAACTGGGCCCCACAGCAGGAGATGATGGCGGGTGAGCAAGCATTACCAGCTCCTGTCAGATCAGCAGTGGCATTAGATTCTCACAGGAGCAGGAACCCTCTGTGAACTGCTTATGCAAGGGATCTAGGTGGCCTGCTCCTTAGGATAACCTAATACCTGATGATCTGGGGTGGAACAGTTCCAAAAACATTCCTCCTCTACCGTGGAAACTTGTCTTCCAGGAAACCAGAAACTGGTCCCTGGTGCCAAAAAGGTTGGAGACTGTCACCCTAGGGTGTGGCCCTCAGTGTCAGTAGCCAGAGCTCCAGACACCACGTGAGTCGTGAAGCAACAGGACAGAGACAGGATTGCAAAAGAAAGGAGTTTCTGCTGGGCACAGTGGCTCACACCTCTCATCCCAGCACTTTGGGAGGCAGAGGCGGTTGGATCACGAGGTCAGGAGTTCAAGACCAGCCTGGCCAACATAGTGAAACCCCATCTCTACTACAAATACAAAAATTAGCTGGGCATGGTGGCGAGCGCCTGTAATCCCAGCTACTTGGGAGGCTGAGGCAGAGGCAGAGAACTGCGTGAACCCAGGAGGTGGAGGTTGCAGTGAGCTGAGATCATGCCAACGCACTCCAGCCTGGGTGACAGAGTGAGACTGTCTCAAAAAAAAAAAAAAAAGAAAGAAAGAAAGAAAGAAAGAAAGAAAGCGGTTCCAGGAAGGTTATCTGGGCTGTCATGTGAAAATTTTGCTTGAGTCCTATTGGCAGAGCCACATGGCTGCACGTAAATGTCAGTGGCTGGGACAGGTGGTCTTTACTCTGGGTAGTCACATGCAAGCTAAAAATTGGGTATTCTCTGGCTGGGCACAGTGACTCACCTCTGTAATCCCAGCACTTTGAGAGGCCGAGGTGGGCAGATCACTTGAGGTCAGGAGTTTGAGACCACCTTGGCCAACACAGTGAAACCCCATCTCTACTAAAAAATACAAAAATTAGTGGGGCATGAAGGCAGGTGCCGTAATCCCAGCTACTTTGGAGGCTGAGGCATGAGAACTTGAACCTGGGAGGTAGAGGTTGCGGAGAGCTGAGATTGTGCCACTGCACTCTAGCCTGGGCAAAGGAGTGAGACCCTCTCCAAAAAAAAAAAAAAAAAAAAGGGGGGATTTTCCTACTATGGAAGAGGAGAGGAGAGGTGGCAGACAGTTAGCATGTCTAGCTGGACAGAGGAGAAACATCCATTGAGGAAGTACGATTTCTCTGGCATTGGACTGGATATTTTATTTTACTTTTTTATTTTTCAAGATGGAGTTTCACTCTTATTGCCCAGGCTGGAATGCAATAGTGCAATTTGGGTCATTGCAACCTCCGCCTCCCAGGTTCAAGCGATTCTCCTGCCTCAGTCTCCTGAGTAGCTGGAATTACAAGCATACACCACCATGCCTGGCTACTTTTTTGTAGTTTTAGTAGAGAACGGGTTTCACCATGTTGGTCAGGCTGGTCTCGAACTCCTGCCTCAGCCTCCTAAAGTGCTGGGATTATAGGCGTGAGCCACCATGCTCGTCCAGGCTGGATATTTCATATATTAGTCACATCTCTCAAACACCCTAGAAGGCCAACATCATATTCCACCATAGTGCTGAAGAAACGGGCTCAGAGGCATGGGGCAACTCGCTCAAGGTCACATAACTAGCAGGATCCGGAGCTAAGACTAAGAACCCAGATCTGTGGGATTTTGTTATGCACCCCCTAAATTCATACTTTGAGGCCCTAACCCCACAATGCAATGGTGTTATCAGTTTGTTCTCGAAATGCTATAAAATACCTGAGACTTGGTAGTTTATAAAGAAAAGAGGTTTAAATGATCATGGCTCCACTGGCTGTACAGGAAGCATGGCTGGGGGGCCTCAGGAAACTTACAGTCACTGCGGAAGGTGATGAGGAAGCAGCCACATCTTACATGGCCGGAGCAGGAGGAAGAGAGTGAAGGGAGATTGCTATACGCTGCTTTTTTTTTTTTCGAGACGGAGTTTCTCTGTGTCACCCAGGCTGAAGGGCAGTGGCGCAATCTCAGCTCACTGCAATCTCTGCCTTCCGGATTCTCCTGCGGATTCTCCTCCGAATCAGGCAATTCTCCTGCCTCAGCCTTCTGAGTAGGTGGGGTTACAGGCATGTGCCACCACACCCAGCTAATATTTCATACTTTTAGTAGAGATGGGGTTTCACCATGTTAACCAGGATGGTCTCGATCTCCTGATCTTGTTATCCTCCCACCTCGGCCTCCCAAAGTGCTGGGATTATAGGCGTGAGCCACCGCATCCGGCCTCAACAGGTTTCTTTATATCTTTTTATTCCTACTCTGTGCTTAGTGTTTGGGTCAGAAGGGCCCGAGGACTGAGTTCGCCTGGTAGTTGCGTGACTGGCCCAGCGCTGCCTGCTGGGGCGCCACAGCCTTCTTGGCAGTCTGTCCTCCTTTGCTCTGGACTCCAGCTCTCTTGAGGGCCTTCCAGTGTCGGTCTCCCTGGGCTTAGTCATGAAAGCCCTGTTTGTTGAGTTGAGGCTGTTCCCGTTAAAGGGATGGAAGCCCTCGCTGGTCTCTTTGTCCCAGTCTTCAGACTTTGCCGGGCCCTTATTTCCTTGCTTCGTGCAACCTGTGACAATTGTATGTATCCATCTAGTAGCCCACAAGGGCCTGTGTTTTGTTTTTTCTTTTTTTTTTTTTTGAGACAGAGGCTCGCTCTCTCAGGCTGGAGCACAGTGGCGTGATCTCGGCTCACTGCAACCTCTGCTTCCTGGGTTTAGGCGATTCTCCTGCCTCCGCCTCCGGGGTATATGGGACCACAGATGTCACCACCACATCCGGCTAATTTTTGTTTTGTTTTTGAGACAAGAGTCTCATTCTATCACCCAGGCTGGAGTACAGTGGCGTGGTCTCAGCTCACTGTAACCTCCCCTTCCTGGGTTCAAGGGACTCTCCTCCCTCAGCCTCTTGAATAGCTGGGATTACAGGTGTGTGGCACCACACCCAGCTAATTTTTCTATTTTTAGTAGAAATGGGGTTTTGCCATATTGGCCGGGCTGGTCTCGAACTCCTGACCTTGGGTGATCTGCCCGCCTTGGCCTCCCAAAGTGCTGGGATTACTGGTGTGAGCCACTGCGCCTGGCCCATTTGCTCCTTTAATGAACGTTCGTCTTCACTGTCCCAGGACAAGCAGAGCTGCAAGCAGTGGAAGAGCCTTGGAGCTCACCTGGCCATGGGCTTAAATGTGCCAGTTAGACGTGATTTTGAGGCTGGAGTGGTGGCTCTCACCTGCAGTCCTAGCACTTTGGGAGGCTGAGGCGAGAGAATTGCTTGAGGCCAAGAGTTCAAGACAAACCTGGCTAACATACCAAAACCCTGTCTCTAAAAAAAACAAAAAAAAGACAGAATTTTCTCTGTATGAGATCGAATGCCAAACCGCTGCACACAGACAGATAATTCAGTAGGGAAGTGAGATCAACATTTGTACAGAGAAATCAAAACCTTCCCACAGACAAATGACAGCTAGTTAGAAAATGGGAGGCAGGGCATAGTGGCTCATGCCTGTAATCCCCATAATCCCAGCACTTTGGGAGGCTGGGGTGGGCAGATCACTTGAGCTCAGGAGTTCAAGACCAGTCTGGGCAACATGGAGAAACCCCGTCTCTTCGAAAAGTATAAAAATTAGCTGGGCATGGTGGCACTTGCCTGTAGTCCCAGCTACTCAGGAGGCTGAGGCAGGAAGAGTGCTTGAATCCAAAGAGTTGAGGCTGGGATGAGCTGTGTTCACACCACTGCACTGCAGCCTGGGTAACAGAGTGAGACCAGGTCTCGATAAATAAAATTTATAGATATAAATGTTAAAAAATAATAAATTAGCCAGATGCAGTGGCACATGTGTGTAGTTATACGGGAGGCTGAGGCGGGAGAATCGCTTGAGCCCAGGAGGTCGAGGCTTCACTGAACCGTGATTGCACCACTGCACTTCAGCCTGCATGATACAGCAAGAAGCAAGACCCTGTCTCAAAAAAAAAAAAAAAAAGAAGATGGAGGAAGAGAAGTTGTGCTTTAAAATATCAACAACGCTGATAAAATGTGTGGGAACAAATGTCACAAGAAACATGCAAAATCTCCATGAAGAAAACATTCCCAAAGGACAGCAAACTGGAAAGACATGCCAAGTCCCTGGACAGGGAGACTCAACATCAGAAAACGCCAGTTCTTCTTAGTTTACAAATTTAACATGATCCAAATTAAAACACCAAGAGCCTTTTTTCTCTGGAAGGAAACAAGCTGATGCTAAAGTTTACATTGAAAATATAAACAAGGCCGGGCGAGGTGGCTCATCCCTATAATCTCCACACTTTGGGAGGCTGAGGCAGGCAGATCACAGGGTCAGGAGTTCGAGACCAGCTTGGCCAACATGGTGAATCCCCATCTCTACTAAATAAACAAAAATTAGCCAGGCATGGTGGCGTGCTCCTGTAGTCCCAGCTACTCAGGACGCTGAGGCAGGAGAATTGCTTGAACTCAAGAGGCGGAGGTTGCAGTGAGCCGAGATTGCGGCACTGCACTCCAGTCTGGGCAACAGAGCGAGACTCAGTTTCAAAAAGAAAAAAAAAAAAAGAACAGCCAGGACCTTCTGAGAAGAGCAATGAGAAAAGAATGGCCGATCTGACATCAGAACCCGACTGTGCGGCACTAGCCTGCAGACAGGCAGAGGTCCAGAAACAGGACCCCAGTGTAGAGAGGGCACGGGCATTCAGCACACAGAACGCGTCCTCTTGCAGGGGCTGCCGATGGCCCGCTGAGTAAGTATATTCAGATGAGCATGTAGCCAGCTGGAAAAAAAGAGAGCTGAATCCATCTCTCACACCAATATCAGGATACCTTTAAACGGATCAAAGATTTAAACAGGCCAGGCACAGTGGCTCACACCTGTAATCCCAGCACTTTGTGGGGCCAAGGCAGGTGAATCGCTTGAGCTCAGGAGTTTGAGACCAGCCTGGCGACATGGTGAAACCCTGTCGTTACTAAAAATACAAAAACTTAGCCAGGCATGGTGGTACATGTCTGTGGTCCCAGCTACTTGGGAGGCTGAGGTGGGAGAATTGCTTGAGCACAGGAGGTGGAGGTTGCAGTGAGCTGAGGTCATGCCACTGCTCTCCAGCCTAGGGGACAGAGTGAGACTCCATCTCAAACAAAACAAAACAAAGAAACAAACAAAAAAGGCCGGGCACGGTGGCTCACACCCAGGGAGGCCGAGGTGGGTGGATCACCAGAGGTCAGGAGTTCAAGACCAGCCCCGGCAAATGATGAAACCCCGTCCCTACTAAAAAATACAACAATTAGGCCGGGCGTGGTGGCTCATGCCGGTAATCCCAGCACTTTGGGAGGCTAAGGTGGGTGGATCACCTGAGGTCAGGAGTTCAAGACCAGCCTGGCAACACGGAGAAACTCCATCTCTTTAAAAAAAAAAAAAAAAAAATCAGCCAGGCATGGTGGTACATACCTGTAGTCCCAGCTACTCGGAAGTCTGAGGCAGGAGAATCACTTGAACCCAGGAAGCGGAGGTTGCAGAGAGCCAAGATCGTATCATTGCCCTCCAGCCTGAGCAATAGAGCAAGATCCATCTCAAAAAAAACAAAAAGAAAAAGAAAATACAGCTGGGTGCGGTTGTCATCCCAACACTTCGGGAGGCCGAGGTGAGAGATCACTGGATCCTAGGAGTTTGAGGCCGGCCTGGGTAACATAATGAGACCTCATCTCAACGAAAATAGAAAAATTAGCTGGGTGTGATGGCCTGTTCCTGGAGTCTCACCTACTTGGGAGGCTGAGGTGGGAGGATGACTTGAGCCTGGGAAGTTGAGGTTCGTGATATGCAATTGTGTCACTGCACTCTAGCGTGGGTAACAGAGTGACAGCCTGTCTAAAAAAAAAAAAAAAACCCAAAACCAAAAAACAAAAACAGATGAATCTTTTTTTTTTGAGACAGAGTCTCCCTCTGTTGCCAGGCTGGGGTGCAGTGGTGAGATCTCGGCTCACTTCAGTCTCCACCTCCGGTGTTCAAGCGATTCTCCTGCCTCAGCCTCCCGAGTAGCTGGGATTACAGGTGCGTACCACCACACTCAACGAATTATTGTATTTTTAGTAAAGATGGGGTTTCACCATGTTGGCCAGGATGGTCTCGATCTCCTGACCTCGTGATCCACCCACCTTGGCCTCCCAAAGTGCTGGCATTATAAGCATGAGCCACCGCGACCGGCAACAGATGAATTCTTTTGCCCTCAGTAAGAACAGAATGAGTCATGGATGGGCACGGGGCTGACCAGGAGTTGGCTAAACTCAAAATGATTTACCAGGTGTGGGCGCTAGACAGATTAACCCACATTGTGCTAGTTACTTAATACACCCTATCCTGCGTAATCTTATCACTCATACTGTTTCTTTTATCAACCTAAATTCTTTTTTTTTTTTTGGAGATGGAATCTTGCTCTGTCATGCAGGCTGGAGTGCAGTGGCACAACTCAGCTCACTGTAACTCCCACCTTCCGGGTTCAAGCGATTCTCCTGCCTCAGCCTCCCGAGTAGCTGGGATTGCAGGCACCTGTCACCATGCCTGGCTAATTTTTGTATTTTTAGTAGAGACAGAGTTTCACCATGTTGGCCAGGCTGGTCTCGAACTCCTGACTTCAAGTGATCCGCCGGCCTCGGCCTCCCAAAGTGCTAAAATTATAGGCATGAGCCACCGTGCCTGGCCAATTTCTGTATTTTTAGTAGAGACGGAGTTTCACTATGTTGGCCAGGTTGGTCTTAAACTCCTGACCTCAAGTGACCTGCCCACCTCAGCCTCCTAAAGTGCCAGGATTACACCCGGCCCCAACCTAAATTCTTTTTTTAATCTTTTTATTGTTTTTTAAATTAATTTTTTTTTTTTAAATTTTTTTCACTGAGGGAGGAAGGAGAGAGGGGAGGAGAGGGGAAGGAAAAGAAGGAGGAGAGGAGGGAAGGAGGGAGGGAAAAAAAAGTCCAACCTAAATTCTTGACCCGAGGTTTAAAAAGATAAATTGGCCAGGCATGGTGGCTCATACCTGTAATCCTTGCACTTTGGGAGGTCAATGGGGGAAGAGAGCTTGAGCCCGCGAGTTTGAGACCAGCCTGAGCAACATAGTGAGACCCCTGTTGCCACAAAAAAATTAAAAAAAAATTAGTTGGGTGGGTGGCACACGCCTGCAGTCCCAGATACAGGGAGGCTGAAGTGGGAGGATCACTTGAGCTCAGGAGGTGGAGGCTGCAGTGAGTTATTGTACCACTGCACTCCAGCCTGGGCAACAGAATGAGACCCTGTCTCGGAAAAAAAAAAAGAAAAGAAAAAGGTGGCCAGGCATGGTGGCTCACACCTGTAATCCCAACACTGTGGGAGACTAAGGTGAGCAGATCACTTGAGATCAGGAGTTCGAGACCAGCCTGACCAACATGGAGAAACCCCATCTCTACTAAAATTGCAAAAAATTAGCTGGATGTGGTGGCACGAGCCTGTAGTCCCAACTGCTTGGAGGCTGAGGCAGGAAAATTGCTTGAACCCGGGAGACAGAGGTTACAGTTAGCCAAGATTGTGCCACTGCACTCTAGCCTGTGTGAGAGAGAGAGACTCTGACTTAAAAGAAACCAGGTAATTTGTTAAAGATCACTGACCCAGTTATTCTAAAAGCGCAGGAGGCAGCCTTTCCAAGGCCACCTGGAGCCTGGGAGACCCATCACGACTCTGCTGTTCCTGGCTGCAGATGGTCAGTGCCACCAGCAATGTAGTCACTGAGGCAGGACCATTGGCTTGGGGAAGGCAGGAGGTGGGAGGACACAGGACAGGTTAGGGGATGTCCTGCAGACAGATAAGAGACACATAAAATGTCTTTTTTTTTTTTTT
>PVKP010017275.1:0-46464 GCA_004027715.1 Plecturocebus donacophilus
ACCTTCTGAAGCCTGTTTCTGTGAGTTCATCACACTCATCCTCCGTCAAGCCTTGTTCTCTTGCTGATGAGGAGCTGCGATCCCCTGTAGGAGGAGAGGCATTCTGATTTTGGGTGTTCTTAGCCTTTTTGCACTGGTTTCTTCCCATTTTTGTGGATTTATCCACCTGTCATCTTTGTAATTGCCGACTTTCAGATTGGGTCTCTGAGTGGACGTCCGGCTTGTTGGTGATGAAGTTTTTTCTGTTTCTTAGTTTTCCTTTGGGGGGCGCCCCTTCCCCACAGAGCTGGGCCTTCCTGGGTTCAGCTGTGCTTACTCTCAATCCTCAGCACTTCCAATTGCTGTTCTCCTTGTGGGGGTGGGACCAGCTGAGCCCAACTAAAAGGGCACCCAGTCCCGTACACTCCACACTGAGAAGCACTGCGCCGGCCAAAAGAGTCGCACTGGCAATTCATGTGGCTCCTTCACCGGGAATCTCCCAGTCTGCGAGCATCAAAAATTCGTCTGCAATTGCGGCATCCACTCGCTCTCTGCGCTTTCACTGGGAGCTACAATCCTGAGCTGCTGCTACGTGGCCATCTTGGATCTCTCTCCCATTAGTTACTATTAGAGTATTTATGCCTAAAGGCAAAGAGTACAGTATTTGGAGTCAGAAAATCTTCGTTCTAGCTTAGGTCAAATAATGTAGTAACTTTAAGACCAGTTTCTTAGATTGTGACACAAAATAGACTCATCAAGATTTCTTAGAGAATTGAATAAGGTAGGGAAGCAAATGGTTTGAGAGAACAGTAAAATATTAGACAAATTTTAAAAATTATATTCTATTTGTTTGACACTCAAAATATGTTATCTTGAATTCTTCTACTATTTGTATAATTTTCTGTCATTAGTTGAGATACGGTTACTGCAAGTATAGATAACCTTCAAATCTCAATGCCTCTATGTAATAAGAGTCTTATCTTTCCCACTGACCCTGTTCATTTCAGTTGTTCCTGTTCAGATAATCTTGAGTGGTTCCCCTATAAGCAGAAACTCAGGGGCCCAGGTTCTTTCCATCTTGTGGCTCTTCCGTGTTATGGCTTCAAGGTCACCTTGGCACTATCCAGCCAGCAGACAGCAGGGGAAGGAAGAATTGATAGAGGAATACACAAAATGATTTGGGGTCTGGAAGTGGTGCACATCACATTTGCTTCCATTTCGGTTGTCAGAACCAGTCATGTAATCCTTCCTGAATGCATGGGTCCTTGTTATTTCTCTATTCCAGGAGAAAATAAAGTAGCTGCATAAACTCAAAGCATTGTCTCAGGCACAAGGCCTAATTCTCAGCCAGTCTATAAGCCCTTCCATTCTTAACATTCTAGCCTTAGCTCCCAATTAATGTTAACAATGAAACAAGTTAAGCAAGTTTTTCTTCTTGCATTGTTTACAACGACCTCAATCAGTTAACTTTTGGGACAAAGAGCTTCCAAGTCACTGTGCACAATTACAGAGAAAATATAGGGAAGATACTCTTGTGGAAATGCAGTCTGATGAGGGAGAGAGAACCCACATAAATATATCTAAACACCAACGACAGTCTCTGCCAAATATTTGAAACCAACTGCAGCTGTGCAGAGGAAACATAAATCTGTAGAGAGTGAAAAAGGAAATAAAGGAAGTGGATAAGCTGGAGGTCTGAATTAATTGGAGCCAGAAGGAGATCATCTGAGAAGGCTAAACTTTATCCAGTATTTTTCAACAGCATGTAATTTTCCTAATTTTAAAAGGTACAAAATTAAGGATGCACAGGAAAAATACAAAATTTTAGAAATCTTCAGAAAGCCAGTACCCATCTGCACTCCATATACCTTTTCTTTGTTGAGGTAATTATAATCTACTTTTTGATGTAGGTTCTTCCCATCTCTTTTCTATGCATATACTTACCCTCCCAAATACGATACTCTGCAGGTTTTATGTTTTTTTTTTTTAATACTCACTAATACAATCTTGATATTTCCCAACATTCAGAACATGACTTTTAATTGGCTGCATAGTCAACCATGGTTGGGCATAAATTGTTTCTAACTTTTTACTCTTATAAAAATGGTATATGAACATCTTTTTTTGCAACCATCTTTGAACATATCTCTGATTATTTTGTGCTCTAAAAGAAGTTGGATCATGTGGACTAACATTTGTTGAATTTTACAATGTGTTTACTCTGAACTAAGTTCTTTATATGCAATATCTCATTTAATTCTCAGAACAACTGTTATCTCAGAACTATTAATATTGCATTTATATTCTAGGTGAGGAAACAAGGATTTAAGAATGTTAAATAGCTTGCCCAACATCACACAGCTAGTAAATGGAATAACTGGGATTTGAACCAGAACTGGCTGACTTCAGAATCCAAGTTCCAACTACTGTAGAATACTCCACCCCAGGAGTTCACTTAAATTCTCACTGGAAGATTAACCTCCATGGAAAGTTGACAGAGTAATGGATATGGCTTGAGATGGGGCATGTAGAATCAGGAAGAATGGTTTATGTGATACTTAGAGAAGACAGTGGGTAGAGTTTTATGAGGGATATTAACTTTTGCCAGGTCGAAGTTAAAAAATATGAGCTAGTATGTCTAGAGTGGTAAAATCATTTCAAATGAGGGTCTCCAAGCCAAAGTTCAGGAGTGTTTAAAAATTATTTAGAGACAATGGGAGTGCCTGTCCAGTTATATAAAAGGGAGTGATGTCAAAACAATGCTCGAAAAAGATGTACTTTGTTTCATTCTTTGATTTAGGAAACTGGCCTTTGGCTTGTGGAATGAGATAAGACCCAAGTTTCAGAGGCCTTTGGGGAGACCTTTTGTCATAATTTTCCTTCAGGCTGACATGCTCTCTGTGGGAATGCAACTCTCTTCACAGTAGCTGTAGAATTTGAAGGGAGCCTGAAAGGCATGACCTTGGATGCCTCTTCCATTTCCAGTCTCCATGCGCAGCCACTTCCCTGAGTGCATTCCACATCACAAATGGAGTCAGGGTACTAGCGATTGCTGACAAGAGGTAAGAATGTTGACCAGAGAAGGTTAGGGCAGAGTATAGCATGGCGGTTGTGAGCACAAGTTCTATCCCCACACTACCTGGGTTCACATGGTAGCCCCAACACTTACTAGCCATGTGACTTCAGACAAATTACTTATCCTTTCTGTGTCTTAGTTCTCAACTACACAATGGGATAATAATAATAATAATACTAGTACCTATTTCATCATTGTGAAAATTAAATTAGTTATGATGAGTCATAAATGCTAGCTATTATTATCTCTGCAAGGTAAAGTGTGACTGCCAGTTAACTTTTGCAGTTAGTCCTATATCCAGTTCTCAAAACACTGTAGGTTTTCACCAGATGTGTATGGATACAAACCGAGAGTCCAGGTCTTAGATCAGGCAACTCTTGTCCCTGAGTAACACATCTTAAACATAAGTTCACAGAGTACCCTCTCACACTTTTCTTTTCTTTTCCAAACTTTCTAGAAGTCATTCACTACTACTTTGTGGACAACATAGAGAAGTCTCAGATCAATGTCTCTTCCTATCTCCTTTCTGGTGTGTGCCTCAGTTTCCTCATTTCCTCATTGTTCACTGCTTAGGTAATCTCTGCATGCACATACATGCACACAATTTTAACTTCTTTGCTCTTTTCCTTTTTTCTCATTTCTTGTCTTGCTTTCCTGATGGTGGTAGAAGTTGAACAGGAGCCAGGGGCTTTTCTCTCTGTTTCCCCCTTTAGTCGTAAGTAAGCAGATGAAATTAAGTATCATCTATTTTTAGAGTTTCCAAAGTACCTAAAAGCCTTCTACAGAAATGACATAAAAGTCTCCAACTACTATCTCAAGTATCTATAATTGAAACTGGTTTTCCTGATGTCAGCATCTAAACCTCTAAAGTAATCAGTTACTTTTGAGCCAGTTAATTAATAATAGCAAAATTAAAACAATAGTTTTGAAGTGCACAGTAGGCTGCTACACTATGGGTTAAACAGCACTTAAAGGGTGGCCTGGGAACTAAGTCCTATGGGTAACATTGTTTTTATGGGAAAATACACTCCAAATTCCAGACAACCCATTTATCCACTAACGTTTGGAATATGACCTTTTAGCAAGTTGGAGACTAACTAAAAATACCAAATATTTTGGTGATTTTTTATCAATGCATTAAAAATACATTCTTATGTTTTATCTTTGTAGATTGAAGTAAATTCTAGACTCTTCCATAAGAATTGCTTTTCTGACCTCAGAAGCATAATTGAAAGAGGAGTTATAGATTTTCTGCAAAGAAAGGGCCTGGCTATTTTAATTAGCTTAATGTACGTAAGATCAATTATTTTGAGACAGTAGACAAACAAAATCATTCATAACGTTGGCAGGTTTGCGCAAATGATTTCACAAGGGTAAATCATTTTTAGGTTACATAGGACAGATGTGTGCAGTGTATGTGAGAATGTTTGGAAAATATTCTGGACTCTTTTCAAAGGCACACACTACATGTGGAATTAACTGGAATTGGTTTCTTTAATTATTTCTTTCTTACCCACACAATAATGATGGGTTCCTATTTACAGGGTGATGTGGCATTTATACGCCTACAAGTTTCCTTTCCTTTTGACCATTTTTTAAAAGATACAATATTTTTCCTTCAACATTAGAAGTTGGGTTTCCTGTAAGGTCTTATACAAGAGAGTGAGAGTTGAGGAAATACGTTTTTGGTGGATGGGCTGTTTGAAACTCATTTTAGCTGAAACAGAAAACTGCAGCCTGTGGAGGGGCAAGGACCCAGAATTGGCCAGAAGTCATGAGTTTTGGCTCTAACTCCTGAGTTGAGTGGCTTTGAGCAAGTCACTCACCTCAGAGCCTCATTATTTTCATCTACACAATGAGGGGTTTGGCATCTATGACTTGAAATTCCTTTCTAGCACTGTTTTGTTTCCGTGGTTGGTAACAATGTAAGAATTTGGGGGGGACGCATTCTTCCAAACTCTTGTCTGTCCACTCACATCATTTCAGTGGAGAGCTGACTGCCAATATCACAATAACATTGTTTTCGATTCACATCAACTTCAAAATGTGTTTTTAAAAATGGAAGTTAGGTGTCTGTGAATAACAACTGATATTTTCCAAAGTTTTGCCTTCCTTCCCTTCCTTCCTTCCTTCTTTCTCCCTCTCTGCCTCCCTTCCTCGCTTCCTTCCTTCCTTGCTTCCCTCCCTCCCTCCCTCCTTTCTTTGAAAGTCTTTTAAGAGGTGAACACAACAATTCTGGCTTGGGACACAGCCCTGCGGGTCAGGATCTAACAAAGGGAAATCCCTGATGTGCTGGAACCTTACAGCTCCAGGAACCGGCTGCTTATGAAAGCTGAAGTACCGCTAGAGTGAGCAAAGAAGCCACTTGTGGTTGCAGCCAATTGTCCCCAGTCCAGACCATTCAGAGGAAACGATTCTGCTGGTCTTCTGTGTCCAGTTGCCAAAACCCAGGAGGTGCAGCACCTGCTTAGGAAAGTCACAGTCCATGGGGAAATGACTGCTGAGGGGGTCACGCTTTCCCTTTTGCATTGGCAAAACTGCCTTTCTTACCTTTTAATACCCTTTCTCTGGATTTTGAGAATCTATTTAAAGGTTGCTTTCATACATTTAGTCCCCACCCCACCCCATCCTGGCCCCTTTAGGTTTCTTGACTTCTAAAACTTATGATAAATGAGGGTGGGGCTGAGTGGGGAATGGGGCACGTGAGAGCGCTGGAAGGGTTGGGAGAGATAGAGTGAGGGGATGGAAGATAAGGGCAGGGTGGAGGGGGAAGCAAAGAGTGGAGATGAAGGAATGAAAATATAAATAACCCAGGGAAGCAAATGAATGGAGCAGCAGCCAAATAAGCAAACAAAACAAATGTTTATTGACCGTCTCTAACTCGCTAGGTGTTGTGATAGGCACCAGGCAAATAGCTGAACCATGCAGCCGGGTCCTTGCCTTGTGACATTTGCAGTCCAAGGAGGACGGGTATTAAGCAAACACTTTAACAGTTACGACTGTGACACAATCGCCATGAAGAGATATAAGGGGCCCTCGACCCAGTCCAGGAGGTGAGGAGGGTGATGTTCAAGCTGGGTATTTCCATGCCATTTTCCAAATTGAAACCTGAAAGCAGATGGTATTGCAATATGATGTATGTTTTCTCCAAGTGAAACCCGAGCACACACCCTGCTATGCCCCACCCTCCCCCCCACGGGAAGCTCCCTCCCTCGTCCCGGGATCGGCTGGGTGTTCCGTGGTTCTGCCGCCGTCCTGCGAGGTCCGCGGCCCGCTCCTGCCCCTGCCTCCCAAGTTCGACGTGGAGCGCCACCTAGAGTTTGCCTGACACGTTCCCACAACCGCAGGGTACAAGGATGCTTTCACATCTAGGATATTTGCTAATTTTTGAGAATTGAATAAATAAATAATGCGTTGAAAAAATGGATAACAGAATGAGTGAATGAACAAAGCAGCAGGCAAATACACAAACAAGACAGACATTTTCATTCACTGTCATTGGGATCCAGCGTGAATTCAAAAGACTCCAAGTTTTCCAAAAAGAACGGCTTTCTCTAGGCGCTTTCCAAGATTTGTTTTGCAAAGCTGCCAAGGAGAATACTAGACAATGAATCGGAAGTAAAAAGTCTCACGGTGATATCCAAAGTGTTTTTCATCCAAACCTCAGAGCAGGAAGGTTCCAAAAAGATGCCTAAGTCAAATTAAGATGTTAAGTCAGATTTGCCTCGTTCTTACTAATAACTACACGATGATTTATTGAACAGTCTATATTACTGAAATACCTATGGCATTAAGATAGAACCAACTGTTGTGATTTATGGAGTAGGCTAACATTGCAGCTGTTAAGGAAATGAAAAAATGTATGGGATCCGTCATTTTAAAATCACCTTAAAACAAAACATCCAGCTCTGTTACCACATTCCAATTAACCTTACAAGAAAAGCCAAGCACAGTTACATTTCAAAAATGTTATCGCATATATAAAGATAAAGAAGGAATTTATTTTTCTCTCTTACATTAGACCTATTTTTCTCTCCCAAAAACTTGCTCTAGGGAAAAACATTCAGGAAAAGAAAAGTCATATCCATCCCCTCCATTCATTAATTTCATTTAACTAACATTTGTCAGTCACCTTCAGTGGCGCTATGGGGATGTTGGGACATCCTGCTGCGGAGTGCCTACGATCTAGTTGGAGTACATAGCAGACTCCAAGAAAGTGGACATCACAGGACTATGCTATTTCTAAACGCTATCCAGGAATAGGGAGAAGGGCACTGCTGAGAGGCTCTGACCAGTTTGGAGGGGTCAGAGAGAGCTTCTCCTGGATCACAGTGCTTCAAGTATCAACTTCCCAGAAGTGTAAGTGAACAAAAGAAACACTTTTACTGAAAACTTTTCCATCTGAGATATAGTTATCTGGGCCAAAAGACAGGAACATAATGAAAATGAATACTTCTGGAATATAAGTTCCAGGAGTATAGAAACCATTTTGATCTTGTCCACCCTGTAGCACTATCACTTTCCATACTGTCCAGTAAATAATAGGTGCTCAGTAAAGATTTGTTGAAAGCCGGACGAATGCTGAACAGAAACCCTGATAGTCATAGAAAAAAACAAATCAGGAGATGTATATTTCGGTCATCTGTAGTTTAGTGACAGATGGTCTATCTGCATGTTTTCTGAAAAGCTTTCAATGGTTATTTTATACTCCACCAAATTTCAGTGCTTCTCCCTATTTTTAAGTCGCCTGCCTCAATCCACTTCCTTTTTGTGTCTCCGTGTGTCCCCTCCTACTCTTCAACATGAACTGCCTTTGCCATTCATGTTTGGTTTGTTTATGGTTTCGCCAGCACCTTGTGCATTCCTATTTGCAAAATTCACTGTTTTGATTTCCCTCACCTAGATGCACTCTCCTCTCCTCTATCCCACTCCTTCCCCCAGATCTGTGGAAATTCTCCCCATTCTTCAAGAACCATTTTGAGCTCACAGTGCTTTCTCTGACTAATCCATTCTCTCTGTCGAATTCGTATAAACTCTGCAGTCTATGCCATGTTAACGAACCTTCATTACATAACCCTCTTACATCATTCATATTTATGGATGTTAGTCTTATTTTCTTAACTAAACCCTAAACTCCTAAAGGTTATGGTTCATGCCTTATTCTTTATTTATATCAAATACCCACTTGGCTGACAAAGAGATTCTGAATGAGGCAGTGGTGGAAGATAAGAGTGGAAGAAAAACTGGGTCTAAATCATGGAAAACCTTGAATGCTGTATCAAAAGATTGTCATTAGCCTTAAGACAGAAAAAAGATCGTCTTCCTCCATGTCAGTCAGAAGAAGAAAGGCAAGCCTTTCCAAAAAAAAAATCCTCCTCCATAGTTGCTTCGCCATTATCAGTCAAGTACCAGTCACTAGTTATGAAGACAAAATATGGAGAAGAAAAAATTTAATAAATACCTTTTCTGGGTTTTCAGCATCTTGATTTCCATGTTTCATAGAGTTTTCTGAAAGTGACTATGTGTGTTGGCTAAGTAGTTAACTGAATATTCTGCACTTAATTTCTCCAGTCTTCATTATTAGAAAAGAGTAGGTCTGCTGGTCTCCATGAGATTTCAAAGGATTTGTGTTCCACTCAAGGTTTGGAGAGAGTTGACACAACTGGTGATTCTGCTGTTGATAGAAATGGGCAGAGCAGGTATCTAAGTCATTTGGAAGAAGTGATAAAAAAAATTAAAAATTAAATTAAATAATGGGCTAATAGAATTATTTGTTTAATGAACTCTTCTCTAGCGAGGCAAAAATTTCAGTAAGAACTTAATTAAAAAGAAAATTTTAAAACTTCAAAGGTAAATGCTCATAGTAAAAACCCTCTTCTATGTGGAGCAGTGCCATAAACCAAAGCTGTATCTTTGAATCTAGATAATTTAAATGAGCAAAACCTTAAAGAATTTATTTAGCAGTTATCTGGTTTTTGCATTTAAATATTTAGGCTGAAAGAGCAATGTTTCATTTTTTCTTTAAAATGTGGGATTTTTTTCCCTAGACTAGCTTAATAACTATGTCAGAAAGCCATCAAACCTTGTTGTTTGTATTATAGATTCTGTAATTACAAATTTACCTACTCAGGAAAATGTATTTGTAATTCTAAAATGAGTACTCTCAGAACTTTTTCAGTTACTCACAGGCATGCCCAGATGACAAAAAATTTGAGCCACCCAACACTCATGCTCCCAGTTGGGATTAAACAAGGTGACACTATGCCTTCAATGTTTTAGCTTCCAGACTATAAAAAACTGTCATTTTTGTCATCTATTCAGTGTCAAATTTTTGCATTTTTGTGTTTTTTTAATTGATGATTTTGCTGTTCTAAATGGCCCCCAAATGTCTAGTATTCCTAAGTGCAAGAAGACTGTGATGTGCTTTATGAAGAAAATGTGTGCATTAGATAAGCTATGTTCAGGCATGAATTATAGTGTTGTTGACCATGAGTTCAATGTTAATGGATCAACAGCTTGTATTAAATAAGGTGCCTTTAAACAAAAACACACATAAAGCAAAGTTATGCACTGATTGGCAGGAAAAAAATGTGATCAGCATCTTGCAGGAACTTAACCCTTTCTTTTCCGTAGGAGCAGTGGCTCCATAGTATTCACTAATTCAGTGTTCATGATAACTTTTTAGGACATAACTTCTGTAAGCAGCAAAAAATTGCCTGCATATGAATTAAAAAGCTCCACAGTTCTTCATTTCCCATTTCCCATTATCAGGACTAAGCATTCAGAAAACATTCCACACTAATGTCATGTAGTGCCAGAGCCTCAGTTTTGATGTCAAACAGATTTGGAGTTGAATCTCAGATCATCTATTCACTGACTGAGAGACTTTATACAAATCTCTTTACCTTTCTAAGGCTACATTTCAAGTTTATTAAGAAAATTAAATGGAACAATTTGTATAATGCCTAGCATATAGTAAGCCCTTGCTAAAGTGTTGCTACCGATTGTTCTACTTTTTCTTTCAATTAGTACAATCTCCATTGCAATGGCTCATTACATTATAAGGATGAGAATGACTTTCTGTTGACAGTACTCATCCCCTGCAGTGGGCTCACAGAATCCTTCTTACATAGAATTGTATGTTGAGAGCCAGACAGGAAGCTGGAAAACCAATTTTCAAGTTACCTGCTTACGGTTTTAACCTACTCCCAGGCAATTCTGGCCTCAAAGGGAAATCTCTAAAATTCCCTCCCAGCCTTGAGTTCTATTTGCAAAGTACCTCTGCTATCCTCTTACCTCCATAGTGGGTAGTCCCCAGGAAAGGAAAGGAAAATCCATCCCACCTCACTTGCTTTTCAGAAAGTTACTATTTTATCATTTTTAAAAGCCTTGCTTTCTCCCCTCTTACCTGGTAGAATGAATTAGCGTTTCTTGTTAGAGGTGGGAAGGGGAGAGATTAAGTAGACCCTGAGAACAAGGAGAAATACCACATACAGTCCCAGAATCTTTACTGATTGAATATTGCTTGGGATATTAATCATAAGGGCTTATTTTCCAAAGAACATCAGATCACATCTGGAAATTAAATAAAAATAATAGGGGGTTCAAATCAACGGACATTTTCCAGAGAATTCCTCAGGACAATTAATAAGATGCTGCCCACAGAGGCACAGAGAAACTTTGATTTTGCTGTGCCTAAGCAAGCCTTAAAAAATAAATATCCAAATCCATCTCAAGTAGTTTGGTTTTTATTAACTGCCCTCTCTTGAGGAGCTCTGCATACAGAAGTGAAATCTGCCTTCTTTGTGTTTGTTTCATTTGATTTGTTTTTGCCCACATTGAATGGGTAGTGGCTATTTCTAAGAGATCTTTTTGACAGTACAAAATTATGACAGCTTAAGTTAGGCTGAGCCCAAGGAGACTATTTGCTGGGAAAGGCAAGGAAGTGAAGACCACATCCCTTCTGAGAAATACTCTAATTAGGTGAATCTCGTCAAAGAGCCAAAGTCAAAATTGAGTCTGGACTAGGCTTTCCTGTGACAAGAGGGAGGAATTTATTTGGAGATCTTCTTTGTTAGCAAGATGGTTGTTAGACAGTGCAAAGGCAGAGAAAGGAAGTGACTTCAATCTCTTCCTTATCTGTAAAAAGCAATGATTATTCCCTGTGGTTGGGTACAGCCTGCCTTTCAAGGATCATGGAGTTGGGCCAGATCAAGGCAAGAGTAGGTAAGAGCCAAGTCTGGACTCTGCAGCCCCTTCGCTCCTCTCCTCCACGCTTCTGGGTCTTCTCATCCTGCTGCCCTCCAGGTACTCAAGAACCTCTGACAGCTCACCAAATGCTGTGGGTCCCCCAACCCTCTTTGAGAAACTTAACTTAGGTGTTAGGAGTTGAATTGATTCTTGCAAAATTCCCATGTTGGAGTCCTGACCCCCAGTACCTCAGCATGTTACCTTGTTTTGGATATGGAGTTTTTGCAGGGGTCATCAAGTTAAAATGAAATCATTAGGATTGGCCCTAATCCAATATGACTTGTGTCCTTACAAAAATCAGAGGCAGAAACATATACAGGGTTCAGAACACCAATGTAAACATGAAGACAGCCATCAACAAGTCAAGAAGGTCTTGAAGCAGATCTTTCCTTCACTACCCTCAGAAGGAACCAACTCTGCTGATACCTTGACTTCAGATTTCTAACCTCTAGAACTGTGAAACATTAAAGTTCTATTGTGTAAGCCACTCCGTTGGTGGTCCTTTGTTATGGCAGCCTTGGCCAACTGTTATAGGCTATGTGGCTCTTTTTGCTGTGCATTTGGTTTTCAAAGTGTAAAGTTCCAACCTAAGGGAGCCTTGGAATTCTTGCCAGCTTCCTAAGATTTATATAGTCATGTCATCCTTAATTTAGAGCCATGTAAATATGCCATGAGAATAACACATATAGATTGCTCATGATTGTCCTTTGCATTCCTTTTTAGATTTAACTCTCTCTCTCTCCCTCATTCTCTTCCTCCTCTCTCTCTCCTCACTCTATTCTTGTTGTTCTTTGTACTGAGCTACACATTTCCTGGAGGGAAAGCTGTCCTCTCACCACAGAACCTTTGTATATGCCGATCTCTCTTCCTTAAAATACCCCCACATATGCCAAGTTTTGGCCAGCTGCCACTTATACCTTAGTCACAAAGATGTGCTAAGTTGCCACATCTCTTGGGAAGTTGTTCCTGAACTCTGCCAAGATTAAGTTAGATGCCCTTCCTATATGGCCACACAGTACTATGTCTCACTTCTTTTATATCAACAAAGACTCTTTGCTGATCATCTCTTTGCTTGATTACTTCACCCATTAGACCAGGGAGGGGCTATTGTATCTTTAATCTCATGTTTGCAGCACCAGGCTCAGTGGGTATCATGAAATTCATTACAATAATGCATGAAAACATTTTTGAGAATTTTTTTTCTTTTTTTTATTGTACTTTAGGTTCTGGGGTACATGTGCATATCATGCAGGATTGTTGCATAGGTACATACATGCCAATGTAGTTTTCTGCCTCCATCCCCTCCATCACCATACTATAACTAGCATTTCTCCCCATGTTATCCCTCCTAAACCTCCCCACCCCCCGCTGTCCCTCCCTAGGCCCCCACAACAGACCTCAGTGTGTGATGTTCCCCTCCCTGTGTCCATGTGTTCTCATTGTTCAACACCCGCCTATGAGTGAGAACACGTGGTGTTTGATTTTCTGTTCTTGTATCGGTTTGCTGAGAATTATGTTTTCCAGATTCATCCATGTCACTCCAAAGGACACAAACTCATCATTTTTTATGGCTGCATAGTATTCCATGGTGTATATGTGCCACATTTTCCTTGTCCAGTCTATCGTTAGTTAATGCGCATTTGGGTTGGTTGTAGGTCTTTGCTATTGTAAACAGTGCCACTATGAGCCTACGTGTGCATGTGTCTTTATAATAGAATGATTTATAATCCTTTGTGTATATACCCAGTAATGAGATTGCTGGGTCAAATGGAATGTCTACTTCTAGGTCCTTGAGGAAGTGTCACACTGACTTCCACAATGGTTGAACTAGTTTACACTCCCACCAACAGTGTAAAAGTGTTCCTATTTCTTCAAGTTCTCTCCAGCATCTGTTGTCTCCAGATTTTTTAATGATCGCCATTCTAACTGGCATGAGGTGGTATCTCAATGTGGTTTTGGTTTACATTTCTCTAATAATCAGTGATGATGAGCATTTTTTCATATGTTTTTTGGCCTCATATATGTCTTCTTTTGAAAAGTGTTCATATCCCATACCCACTTCTGAATGGGTTTGTTTGTTTGTTTTTTGTAAATTTGTTTTAGTTCTTTGTAGATTCTGGATATTAGCCCTTTGTGAGATGGGTAGATTGCAAAATTTTTTCCATTCTGTTGGTTGCCTGTTCACTCTAATGATTGTTTCTTTTGCTCTACAGAAGCTCTGGAGTTTAATTAGGTCCCATTTGTCTATTTTGGCTTTTCTTGCCAATGCTTTTGGTGTTTTAGTCATGAAGTCCTTGCCTATGCCTATATCCTGAATGGCTTTGCCTAGGATTTCTTCTAGGGTTTTTATGATGTTAGGCCTTATGTTTAAGTCTTTAATCCATCTGGAGTTAATTTTAGTGTAAGGTGTCAGGAAGGGGTCCAGTTTCTGCTTTCTGCACACTGCTAGCTAGTTTTCCCAACACCATTTATTAAACAGGGAATCCTTTCCCCATTGCTTGTTTTTGTCAGGTTTGTCAAAGATCAGATGGTTGTAGATGTGTGGAGTAGACTCCAGGGCCTCTGTTCTGTTCCATTGGTCTATATCTCTGTTTTGGTACCAGTACCATGCTGTTTTGATTACTGTAGCCTTGTAGTATAGTTTGAAATCAGGTAGTGTGATGCCTCCAGCTTTGTTCTTTTTGCTTAGGACTGTCTTGGCTATGCAGGCTCTCTTTTTGTTCCATATCAAGTTTAAGGTGGTTTTATCGAGTTCGGTGAAGAAGGTCATTGGTAGCTTGATGGGGATAGTGTTGAATCTATAAATTACTTTGGGCAGTATGGCCATTTTCACGATATTGATTCTTCTTAACCATAAGCATGGAATGTTTCTCCATCTGTGTGTGTCCTCTATTATTTCGTTGAGCACTGGTTTATAGTTCTCCTTGAAGAAGTCCTTTACATCCTTTGTTAGTTGTATTCCTAGGTATTTTATTCTCTTTGTGGTGATTGTGAATGGGAGTTTGTGAATGGGGTAATTGTGGATGCTCATGATTTGGCTCTCTGCTAGTCTGCTATTGGTGTATAGAAATGCTTGTGATTTCTGCCCATTGATTTCATATCCTGAGAGTTTGCTGAAGTTGCTTATCAGTTTAAGGAGATTTTGGGCTGAGATGATTGGGTCTTCTAAATATACAATCATGTCATCTGCAGATAGAGACAATTTGACTTCCTCCTTTCCTAATTGAATATCCTTTATCCTTTATTTTTTTTTTCTTGACTAATTGCTCTGGCTAGAATTTCCAATACTGTATTGAATAGGAGTGGTGAGAGAGGGCATCCTTGTCTAATGCCAGATTTCAAAGGGAATGCTTCCAGTTTTTGCCCATTCAGTATGATATTGGCTATAGATTTGTCATAAATAGCTTTTATTGTTTTGAGATATGTTCCTTTGATACCTAGTTTATTGAGAGTTATTAGCATAAAGGGCTGTTGAATTTTGTGGAAGGCCTTCTCTGCATCTATTGAGATAATCATGTGGTTTTTGTCTTTGGTTCTGTTTATGTGGTGGATTATGTTTATAGACTTGCGTATGTTGAACCAGCCTTGCATCCCCGGGATGAATCCTACTTGATTGTGAGGTATAAGCTTTTTGATGTGCTGTTACAATCAGTTTGCCAGAATTTTATTGAAGATTTTCACATCTATGTTCATCATGGATATTAGCCTGAAGTTTTCTTTTTTTGTTGAGTCTCTGCCAGGTTTTGGGATCAGGATGATGGTCTCATAAAATGATTTGGGAAGGATTTCCTCCTTTTGTATTGTTTGGAATAGTTTCAGAAGGAATGGTACCAGCTCCTCTTTGTACCTCTGGTAGAATTCAACTGTGAACCCATCTGGACCTGGACTTTTTTTGGTTGGTAGGCTATTAATTGCTGCCTCAACTTCAGCCCTTGTTATTGGTCTATTCAAGGTTTCAACTTCTTCCTGGTTTAAGCTTGGGAGGGTGCAAGTGTCCAGGAATTTATCCATTACTTCCAGGTTTACTGCTTTATGTGCATAGAGTTGTTTGTAGTAATCTCTGATTGTAGTTTATATTTCTGTGGAATCAGTGGTGATATCCCCTTTATCATTTTTTATTGTATCTATTTGATTCTTCTCCCTTTTCTTTTTTATCAATCTGGCTAGCGGTCTATTTTGTTGATCTTTTCAAAAAATCAGCTCCTGGATTTGTTGATTTTTTGAAGGGTTTTTTTTTTGTGTCTCTATCTCCTTCAGTTCTGCTCTGATCTTAGTTATTTCTAGTCTTCTATTAGCTTTTGAGTTTTTTGATCTTGTTCCTCTAGTTCTTTCAATTTTGACAATACAGTGTCAATTTTAGATCTTTCCTCGCTTCTCATGTGGGCATTTATTGCTATAAATTTCTTCTAGACACTGCTTTAAATGTGTTCCAGAGATTCTGGTATGTTGTGTCTTCATTCTCATTGGTTTCAAAGAACATCTTTATTTCTGTCTTCATTTCATTGTTTATCCAGTCAACATTCAAGAGCCAGTTGTTCAGTTTCTGTGAAGCTGTACGATTCTGAGTTAATTTCTTAATTCTGAGATCTAATTTGATTGCCCTGTGGTCTGAGAGACTGTTTGTTATCATTTTCGTTCTTTAGCATGTGCTGAGGAGTGATTTACTTCCAATTATGTGGTTAATTTTAGAGTAGGTGCAATGCGGTGCTGAGAAGAATGTATATTCTGTGGATTTGGGGTGGAGATTTCTGTAGATGTCTATTAGGTCTACTTGGTCCAGATCTGAGTTAAAGTTCTGGATATCCTTGTTATTTTTCTGTCTCATTCATCTGTCTACTATTGACAGTGGAGTGTTAAAGTCTCCCACTATTATTGTGTGGGATTCTAAGTCTCTTTGTAGGTCATTAAGAACTTGCTTTATGTAGCTGAGTGCTCCTGTATTGCATGCATATATATTTAGGATCATTAGCTCTTCTTGATGCATTGATCCTTTTACCATTATGTAATGCCTTTCTTTGTCTCTTTTGATCTTTGTTGTTTTAAAGTCCATTTTATCAGAGACTAGAATTGCAACTCCTGCTGTTTTTTGCTCTCCATTTGCTTGATAAATCTTTCTCCATCCCTTTATTTTGAGCCTATGTGTGTCCTTGCATGTGAGATGGGTTTTCTGAATACAGCACATTGAAGGGTCTTGACTTTTTATCCAATTTGCCAGTCTGTGTTTTTTGATTGGGGCATTTAGCCCATTTACATTGAAGGTTAATATTGTTATGTGTGAATTTGATCCTGCCATTTTGATGCTAGCTGAATGTTTTGCCCATTAGTTGATGCATTTTTTTCATTATGTCAATGGTCTTTCCCATTTAGTACATTTTTGGAGTGGCTGGTACTGGTTGTTCCTTTCCTTGTTTAGTGTTTCTTTCAGGAGCTCTTGTAAGGCAGGCCTGGTGGTGACAAAATCTCTCAGCAATTGCTTGTCCACAAAGGATTTTCTTTCTCCTTGGCCTATGAAGCTTAGTTTGGCTGGATATGATATTCTAGGTTGAAAGTTCTTTTCTTCAATGATGTTGAATATTGTCCCCCACTCTCTTCTGGCTTGTAGGGTTTCTGCAGAGAGATCCGTTGTGAGTCTGATAGGCTTCCCTTTGTGGGTAACCCAACCTCTCTCTCTGGCTGCCCTTAGCATTTTTTCCTTCATTTCAACTCTGGTGAATCTGACGATTATGTGTCTTGGGGTTGCTCTTCTTGAGGAATATCTCTGTGGTGTTCTCCGTATTTCCTGGACTTGAATGGTGGCCTGCCTTGCTAGGTTGGGGAAATTCTCCTGGATAATATTCTGAAGAGTGTTTTCCAGCTTGGGTTCATTCTCTCCGTTACATTCATGTACACCTATCAAACATAGATTAGGTCTTTTCACATAATCCCATATTTCTTGGAGGCTTTGTTCATTTCTTTTCACTCTTTTTTCTCTAATCTTGCCTTCTTCTTTTATTTCATTGAGTTTATCTTCAATCTCTGATATCCTTTCTTCTGCTTGGTCAATTCAGCTATTGAAACTTGTGTATGCTTTGCAAAGTTCTCATGCTGTGTTTTCCAGCTCCATCAAGTCGTTCATATTCTTCCCTGTTTATTGTAGTTAGCATCTCATCTAACCTTTTTTCTAGATTCTTAGTTTCTTTGCATTGGGTTAGTACATGTTCTTTTAGCTCTGAGAAGTTTGTTATTACCCACCTTCTGAAGCCTCTTTCTGTCAATTCATCAGATTCATTCTCCATCCATCTTCAATCCTTAGCTGGTGAGGAGTTGTGATCCTTCGGAGGAGGAGAGATGTTCTGGTTTTTGGTATTTTCATCCTTTTTGCACTGGTTTCTTTCCATCTTAGTGGCTTTATCTACCTGTGGTCTTTGTAGTTGGTGACTTTTGGATGGGGTCTCTAAGTGGACATCCTTTTTGTTGATGATGAAGTTCTTTCTTTCTGTTTCTTAGTTTTCCTTCGAACAGTCAGGCCCCTCTGCTGCAGAACTGCTGGAGGTCCACTCCAGACCCTGCTTGAGTTGAGATCACCTGAGGTGGCTGCAGAACAGTAACGGTTGCTGCTGGTTTCTTCTTCTGTTATCTTTGTCCCAGAAGGGTACCTGCCAGATGTCAGCCTGAGCTTTCCTTTATGAGTTGTCTCTTTGGCTATATGGGGGTTGGAGAGATGCTTGAGGAGACAATCTGTCCCTTTTAGGAGCTCAAGTGCTGTGCTGGGAGCTCCGTTGTTCCATGCAGAGCTGCTGGGCAGGTACTTTTAAGTCTGCTGCAGTGGAACTCATAACCACCTCTTTTCCCAGGTGCTCTGTCCTAGGAAGATTGGCTTTATTTATAATTTCCTGTCATGCTGCTGCCTTTTTTCATAGATGCCCTGCCCTGCATGGAGTAGTCTAGTCATACTCTGCCAGCAGAGGTGTTGCTGAGCTGTTGCAGGCTCTGCCCAGCTGCTGTGTGAACTGCCTCAGTAGTGGGCGGACTGCCTCGGTAGTGGTGGTCGCCCTTCCCCACACTGAGCTGGACCGTCTTGGGTCCAGCTGCACTTGCTGTGAAACTCTCAAATCAGAGCGTTTCAGATTGCTTGTTTTGTGGGGGTGGTACCCGCTGAGCCAGATCACCTGGCTCCCTGTCTCTGCCCACTCCCTTTCAGTTGAATGTGTGGCTCTGTCTCCTAGGTATCCCAGGTGCCAGTTGAAACAGCCGCCCAGATTTGTGTGAGTTTCTGTGTGCCAACCTAGCACTGGCTGAAACTGCCGTGCTGAAAACTCGTGGCACTTTTTGGCCCTGGAATCTCCTGGTCTGTGGGCAGTGAAAATTTGTTTGGAAATGTCGTGGGCACTTACCCTCTGCATTGTTCTTGCTGGGGACTGCACTCCAGAGCTGTTCCTATTTGGCCATCTTGGATCCTCCTCTATTTTTTTTTTTTTTTTTTTTTTAGATAGAGTCTTACCCTGTTGCCCAGGCTGGAGTGCAGTGACACAATCTTGGCTCACTGCAACTTCCACCTCCCAGGTTCAAGTGATTCTTGTGCCTCTGGAGTAGCTGGGATTACAGGCACACACCACCACACCTGTCTAGTTTTTGTATATTTATTAGAGACGGGATTTTACCGTGTTGGCCAGGCTGGTCTTGAACTCCTGGCCTCAAGTGATCTACCCACCTTGGCCTCCCAAGGTGCTGGGATTACAGGCATGAGCCACCATGCCCAGTGAATTTTCTTAATCAATGGTTGTTAAATGACTCTATTGGGAAACGTCAGATTTTTTCACTTTGAAAAGTGGTCCTCATCCTCAAAAGCTTGGAAACCATTGCTCTAACACAGAGGTCCCATAGATGCAGTCCAAGGGCCTAATCCAGACTGCAGAAGGATTGGTTTAGCCAGCGCAATGCTACAGGTGTCTCTGAATGTGAACCCCTCTCCTTGGGTGGTGTGGGCTCTGCAGGCACCTCAGGCTCCTCATCCTCCCCATCTTGCACTCACCCCTTTGGTCATCAGTGCTACCTGTCTGGTCCCTGAGCACTGGTTCTTTAAAAACACTTCCCTCTTTGCCCCCAATTTGTCATCAGAATTTGCTTTCCTGATAGTCTCCTTCCCCAATGTGTTAATCTAATTCTAAACAAAGATTTAATTGGCTGTCTCTTTCAGAGAACACTCATATTTTATCCAGATCTGTGAGAGGGATTATTTGAGGTATATGTGGGCGGGGAATTTGCTTTTCTGTACAAAACAAAACTCTCAGAGGAAGGTAAACTGGTTACTCTTGCAGAGTTTTACCTTGTCTTGTAGAGAGTATACAAGGTCTGAAAACAAATACCTAACTTTGATCAATCTTTGCTTTCCTTCCCTGGGGCATGCTGAAGACACTAACAAGGAGAGGAACACTGAAATCCTGGAGAACTTGAAGGGAGGGAAGTGGCAGGGAGAGTAAGAAGGGAGTGTGGAAGGGGAGAAGCAGGGGTGGGCTGGAAGTTTGTTGGCGGGGGCATTGCAGCAAGGGTCACATAATCCTCAGTCAGAATTGTCCATCTCTAGGCAACAGGGTATCAAATCATTGACAGTGACATATGAAATACTGCTTTATTAATGTTCTTTCTTGTCCGTAAACAACTTCAGAAAAGAGAAAAGGTAGTTTCATCTTAGAACATATCCTAATCACTGAGTTCATGCTACGTTAGGGTTTAAATAAATCGAATTGCCTGGTGGATTTATTTTAGAGACTCTCAAGAAAAAAGCAATGTGCTATGTAGCTCAGGCTGACAGCGAGGACGTGGTGACACAGTGCCCTTTGAAGTGGAAGTCCCCACAGGAAGAATCTGTCTGCTTATGGGTGAATTCTCTTTTATTCCCCTTGCCCCCCACACTCCACGCCCCTTCTAGATAAACTTCCTAGAGGGACACCTTTAGTGTTCTCTGAAAGCCCCAGTTCAAATGCCAAGTACAGCTTCCTTTTCTGTTTTTTTTTTTTAATATCGTCTCACTTTTTAAAAAATCCCTTTTATGATCCTGTTTTCGAGGCTGACACAGCCTGTTTTCTGTCCATAGTTACCCTTTCTTTCCTCCCCTTTTGCCAGTTTTTAGTCCAATATGCCGATTGTCCTACACTTCCATGACTTCAGACCTTAAACATTTCAACCAACAGTGGAGAGTTCTGTAGAGCACTTTCTGAAAAACTCTATAATCTCCTCCCTTCCCCCAACCAGCTCACTGGGGCAGCGATTTCCTCAAAGAATTCCAACAAATTAGTTAGGCACGACTCCCCTTCCTGAATGATGTTAGCTGTCTTTAATCAAGCTTGCTTTTCCAACTGTTCCCCATTTGATACCTTAAAGTAGTTACAGAGTTTTTCCCTCTAACTAAAGCTACACTGCCCGGTTTATCCTCTTATTCCCAGCATACCCACAAATATTGATAGTATTTCGAAGAGACGTTGTGGGTGATGAAGAGGAAAAGTCTTCTAACTTACCCTATTCTTTTCATAGACAGATATTTTTGTTTAAGCCCAAAGGTAAATGTTTAAAATCAGAATCCCAGCAAAAGGCATCTTAAAATCATCCCTGTGCTTTAAAAAATGTTAGTACTTCTTCTATACATTTGAACAAATGTTTAAAGTGAGACCATCTTAATTTTTTTAATGCCAACGGCACGAAGTTCCTACACTAATCATGCCTGGTATTTACTTGGTGTTTTTAGTGCCAAATCTCAACTTCTGAAGTCAAGAGGTTAAGTTATAAATACCCACCATTAGATAGCCGTAAAATATTTGCCCGAAGGCTTTGATAGTTTAAAGCTTTCCATTATGCATATATACAGATATGTATATTCTTGTAGATATGTATATTTTAAGATAACATATGTATCTTCACAACATCTCATGTGTGGTCATGATATCCATCACATAAACTTCTGCGTTTTCCAAACCCTGGGATACAATTTCAAACCATATATAAACTGACTTTATACTGCACACATGCACTGCACCGGGCCCTACCACGCAGATGGCATCATTATTTCTGTCTGATTTGCAGTCCAAATCCAGGAGAGGGTCTCAAGAAAAAGACCTTTTAGGACCAGGCTTCCAACTTGAAACTCTCCATGGGAATTTCCAGAATAACTCTGATACTTCAAGGGGAAAAAAGCAAAGAAGGGCTGAAAACCAGAACCAAAACCAAACAAAAGGAGCAGCATTAAAAAGTTATGTGATGAAGTGGGATGCTATAAAGATTTTATTATGACTTGTTTGGAAAGAGCTTGCTTAACAAATGCAGTCATCCTCTATTCAAATGCACAGCAATAAAAATTTTTATAGTCCACTATCACATGCCATAATGTGTACGAAATGGTTAAGCCCAATCAGATCTTGGAAAAGAATGTTTTCTTTGCTCTTCTAGGAAAGTTTGCCTTGCAAAAGAAAAAAAAAAGTGAAGGAAGAACGAAACTTCTACAGAGTTATGGGGACTGGAAATTATATCAATTGAGGAATGAGTACAGAGAGGGGAGCCATCTCTTTACCTGGACAAGAGAAAACTAATGGGTAAATGAGAACTGGCTTCACGTATTTTAAGGGAAATTATGTAGAAGAGTTATTAATTGTAGAGTTATGATGTGAACCTATAAAGGACAGAACTAGGGCCAGTGGGTAAACATTGGGGTGAAGAAATGGAGGTAGACCTGACTCTATAATAAAGAACTTTCTGACATGATAGCTTCTCAACAAAGAAATGATCTGCATTGGAAATCACTGAGTTCTCCATGCCTAGGTCAATTACAATACAGTTGCTCCACATGCAGGGGATTCTTGCAATAGGTAGACTCTGAATGAGTTGGCCTCTATGATACCTCCCCTGTCTAGATGTCTATGATTCTAAGATCTGCTTAAAATTCCAAATTTACCAATTATTTAGTGGAGGCATTTCAGATCTCCTGTGAATCAGTGGGTATCTGAATAGGATTTTCATTAAAAAAATTAAAATTTAGAAATCTGTTCTTATTGTCTAATTTTCCTTAAGAAGAAAGGCATTTAATTTTTAAAGTAGGAAACGTCAGAAGCAAAGGCTTTTAAAAGTCTCAAGTTTGGAGCACAGGGTTTTTCTGTTGTTTGTTCATATAACCTGTGTTGTCAAATGTTTTCAGGTTGGGAGTCACAGTATATTGAAAGGCTGTGGGGAAATTGTAAAAAGTTTGAGTAAATCAGAGCTGTCAGAATCTGAACAGAAATTTGATGTAAAATGCGTTACTAGAGGCTTTTCCCTCCACAGGATCACCTCCGATTCCCCTTTTTCCAGATCACAGATCTGCCAAAGGCCCCTTTTTCTTTGACACCACCCTTTCTTCATTTTCACTTTCTATGCCTCCTAGGTCTGTTCTTCTCTGCCTTAGCATGTTTTCCTTCTGAAGCAATACAAAGGAAAGCTATTCCTACAGCTCTCCCCATAGTAGGAGAGACCAAACAGGCTCTCTGAAGGGATAAAGGATGAGAAAGTCAGAGAATTACTGAGCTAGTCTCATTATCTCACCCTTTATTTATTGTCAAGCTTGCCAAAAAATTGCCCAGGAACAGATTTCCTGCCCCATTACTTAAGCTGATTCTCTCTTTCTTCTACTCTCTTGCCAAGCTTACTTAATGATACTAGAGATGGAAGAGGGCGGTGTAATAAGGCCAGGATGAATTTCATCCTTCTTAAGTACCTCTCATTCCTCAGAGTCCCCAAAGGCCTGGCAATCTGTATTTCATGCCCTTTTCCCTCACCTTAGAAAGCTGGCCTCAACGCTGTGAAGGGGATACCCAGTGAAAGCAGAGGTAAGCTCTGTTCACGTCTCATCGTCACTTCCATCACACATGAGCATTTCCATGACACTCTGTATTGGTCAATGTTATGTTACTTAGTCTACAGAGGAGGGAAAGGAGTCTATCAGTAAATGGTATTTCCACACACTTCCCTCTCTTTACTTACCTTCTTTTTTCGGTTTCCTTTTTGGGTTCTAAATTTTCTCTCTCATATAGAATTCTTCTTGTTTAGTTCCATTAGAATCCCTTTCAGGAAGAAGTTCTATGAAGACAGTATCTACTTTACAATGCACAAAGCAAGAGGCACACAGTGGAGTTTTCCGTCAAGTTTTTCATTAAGTAGAAACACACTATGAAATAAAAGCAGTAAATACGAACAGCACATGACCTTACCTTAAAGGAAAAGATAATCTTATTTACCAAGTGGAGGAAAGAGGTATATAGTAACCACACCAGTTTAACCACTATCCATGAAAACATTAAAATAACTGATAAAGTATGTGCTTTATAGATATCACCTGTCTTCCACTTATGTTTTTGTTTTTTATTTTGAAACGAAGTCACACTCTGTTGCCTAGGCTGGAGTGCAGTGTGCCATCTCAGTTCCCTGCAATCTCTGCCTCCAAGGTTCAAGCAATTCTTGTGCCTCAGCCTCCCAAGTAGTTGGAATACAGCAGTGTGTCACCATGCCTGGCTACTCTTTTGTATTTTTAGTAGAGACAGGGCTTCACCATATTGGCCAGACTGGTCTTGAACTCCTGACCTCATGATCCGCCTGTCTCTGCCTCCCAAACTGATGAGATTACAGGTGTGAGCCACTGAACCTGGCCTGTTTTACATTTAATATCTCATTTATTTCTTATGACCATAGTATTTTTTTTTTTTTTTGAGACGGAGTCTCACTCTGTTGCCCAAGCTGGAGTGCAGTGGTATGATCTTGGCTCACTGCAACCTCCACCTCCCAGGTTTAAGCAATTCTCCTGCCTCAGCCTCCAAGTAGATAGGATTACAGGCACCCGCCCCCATGCATGGTTGATTTTTGTATTTTTAGTAAAGACGGAGTTTCACCATCTTGACCAGACTAGTTTCGAACTCCTGACCTCGTGATCACCCACCTCAGCCTCCCAAAGTGCTTGGATTACAGGCGTGAGCCAACATGCCCAGCCCGACCATAGTATTTTTACAAAATAGAGAAAAGTGACTTAGAGACATTAAGCAAGACTTGTCCAAGGTCATGTCAATTCTTTAAGTGATTGTATACAGGTGATTCTGACTTGAGAACCTATTATCAGAACCACCATTTCCTGTTATTCCTCCCATATTTTTTCAAGGGCGAATATGAGAAAGAGGCCATTTCCACGTCAAGCAAACTCTTCTACCTGCTTCTATCTCTATTTTGGGTAAATGCAACTGTTCTCTGGTTCTGGCTCTTGGGTAAACCCCCAGGCATTTGGAGTTCTTCATTACAGAGTGATGCCTGGCCTTTGACGTCTTCATCCAGGCTTCCCTCCATTTCCACTGCTCTTCTCAGGCCAGGCATCTCTGAAGGGTCTGTGATTGAACTTGGGGGTGGTGGGGGTGGGGACAGAGTGCAATGCAAGCATACACTTCTCACTGAAAGGGCAGCTGTCCACCGAGTTCACACAGTAACTTGAGTAGGTGTGTTACTTAATACACCACAAGAAAATGCCCACCCCGAGATTCTAAAATTGTGGACTTAATAGGCCTCCTGCTGCTGCTCGGCTGGCTTCCAAAGGCCTGCTGAATTGCTTCCTCTGCAAGCAGGACCTTCTGTCAGAGGCTCTGGGGGGCTGCGGCTGCGGATCTGTGGTGAGAGGTGACAGGTGGCCACTCTGCAATTGTGGGATGTTAAAATGGATACTAAAATCTTTTTTCCAAAGGGTGACTAGAGACTAGGTAAAGAAAGAACGGCTGTTTGGTACTGCACCCCCAAGTTTCTGTGCCTCTGGGAAGGTATGCTGGCTCCTGACCAGCTTTCCACACTAGGAGACATAAATCCTCCCAAGACTCATTCTGGGAAGATCTTGACATGAGGACACACTGGCTATGCCTGGGCTGGGCCTTCACAGAGGTTTGCTTAGGTGGGACCCCTCACCCAACTAAACCTCCCCACCTGCATCAAGGAGGTGGCTCCTAAAAGAGTATAACTACTACTTTTGCAAAGGATCTTGCCTTTTGTCCCCTCAAGAATAGCAAGGAACTACTACAAATGGCCCCAGACATGGTAATTTAAGAGGCAATAGGCCTTTTTATTCTTGACCCAAGGCAGAGCAAACTTCATTTAATGGCTAGGAGTTTTTTACAGCTCGCCACGTGAATTCATCCCCATTATGGAACTGTGGAAGATGGGAAGTTCCTCAGCCCCCAGGAAGGGCTTGGTACATGAACTCTAAGAATCCAAACATGCTCTCAAATGGGATGAATTATATCCAATTCATCTCCTAGAGACAGGATGGGCCATTTTTGGAAGCATTTGTTGTTGTAGAGAAGTGAGAAATGTTTTGAGAGTCCAATTAAGACATTTATTGTATGTTTTATATCAATTGCTATGCTTTATTTTTTAAATCAGGTTTCTGTTGTTGAAACTTTCCTAGAAGAATCTGCTCCTTAGGCCTGGGCTGTGTTGCTTTCCTACTGCTCTGATCTATCAGGGTATTCCTGGGAGACTGTGCAGCTTTTCCTAAAACCAGGAATTCATTGTATAGACTCTCTTTTTCAAATACTTTCTTAAAGACTGAAACCAGGCTCAACCTCTTATCTTTGGAATTAGCATCTGTTAGCACTACTCTGTCATGGTAATCAAATGTCACTCTTTCTGGTTGTCCAACGAACATCAGAACTTCTTACCCGTGTTTGAAGACTTCCATGCTTTAGGATCCTTGGAAGCTATGTAATCGACTAGTACAGAAGCTAAAAATGCTGCATACATACTTATTGTTTCCCAAATTTCTCTAGAGCTAGGCCCAAGCATGTAACCCAGGTTCCCCAGTAACATGCACCCATTGCAGACTTGGAATCTAGAAGTCATGATGCAAGAAACTCGCATTACAAGGAAGACTCTGGTAGTTGTGGCAGTTGCCCATAGAGTCTAGGGATCATAAGCAGCTATGATGTCCTCACCAGAATGGTTCTGCAATTTGATTCTGAGCATTGTTCCTGGCTATAGGGTTCAGAATATCCTCTAAGGCACCTGGCAATTCCACGGGCTACTCAAAAGCCTTTAAGAGCTGGATGTATTGGCTCATGCTTGCAATCCTAGCACTTTGGGAGGCTGAGGTAGAAGGATTGCTTAAGCCCAGGAGTTCGAGATCAGCCTAAGCAACACAGCAAGACACCATCGCTACAATAAATTTAAAACTAGCCAGGTGTGGGGGTGTGTGCTTATAACCCCAGCTACTTGGGAGGCTGAGGAAGGAGAATCACTTGAGCCTAGGAGTTCAAGGCTGCAGCGAGCTATGATTGCGCTACTGCATTCCAACCTGGGTGACGGAGTGAGACTGTTTAACTAAAGAAACGGAGGGAGGCCTTTTAATAATTTTTTCCCCTAGAATGGCTGTCTACTGTTTACAACTAAAAATCTTGACTTAAAACAGTAGAAATAAGTTTTAAATAGGTAGAAGTTCCAATTTTTTTAAATAACAAAATCATCTTAAAGTATAAAACTGTACACCAATATGGCTCAGAGTCTTTGAACTTTATAAAGAGTGCATTATGAATATAAATACACATATATTTACATATTCATGCAGATATATGTATGGGAACATAAACATGTACATGTGTATATGTGTGTGTGCATGTCCAAGTCACACAATTCAGTATGTTGCATTAGAATTGGAAGCCAGTGGTCTCCAATGCCAAACTTTAAATTCTCTTCTGCAGTTGTTAGGCCACCCTTCTTCTCCACAGTCAATTGCTTTCTGTTCACTCCCTTTTCATTGAAAGAATGTACTTTATTTTTATCGAGCTGAACAAGGTTCTCCTCCTTTTCCAACCAATTTCAGCTGAGCTAATCACAGACACAAAATGAACCAAGACCAACGTGGGCTATTGACCCACACCAGCCATGGGGTGGCATTCATTTTGAAGCAGAAACACTAAACATTAAGTGAAGGGTGCAGTTGTTAAAAGAGAAGTGTGTGCCGCATACCCTCAGGGACATGTGCTGTACTTGTTAAGGAAATCTGGAGGCTCTGAAAACCTGGTTCACAAAGCACACACACTTTTCTGCAACAAGAAATCTAATAATGCAGAGAAAACTGAAGCAAACTTCCCTGGAATCTCCACTTAACTAAGTGCTTTCTAAAGCTCTTAGCCAAAGCATGAGAATGTTTTCAAAGCTTTTCCCCCTTATAGATTATAGCATTTAATCTTCTCTGGAGGGTGAAGTAAGGCAGGCACTATTACCTCCATCTTAAAGATGGAGAAACCGAGGCCAAGGTTAATAATAAGTTAATGGTTGAGCTAGGACTAAACCCACAAATTTCTGCTTCCTAATTCATTGCTCTCCCCTCTTCACCATGCCATTTCTCAATGTTTCAGAGGTGGTTTTCTTGTTTCCTTCTTTTGGATGGAGAGATGTGTATGTGTATATGTATTCATATTTGTGTAAATATATATCCATATTGTATGTTTTAATATTTTGTTAAAATATATAAATGTACAAAATATATAAAATGCTATATGGTGAATGACTTTCAGTCAAAGGAAAAGATCAAGAAATTGCTTATGTGTTCATCTTCAGGAAAGAGTAACTAGTGGCCTTTAGATGAGCCAATCGCAAGCCTGGGCTCATCTTCAACATCTCCTGCTTCCCTCCATAATGACCATCCTTGCTCCTCTTGCCCATGGTAACCCCCATTGATTCTTCATTGTTTGGCTTAAACATATCCCCTCCTGGGAAGCCTCCTCCGATCCCCGTGTCTAGGGCAAGGTCCTTTCATTATATGTGCTCTTAATAGAGTATTCCTTTCTCACTTTTTTATTCGTTACATATGAGTTAGCAGAACTATCTCTTTTTTGAAGCAAGGTTTTACTCTGTTGTCCAGGCTGGAGTGCAGTGGCACAATCATAGCTTACTGTTGCCTCGACTTCCTGGGCTCAGGAGATTCTCCCATCTCAGCCTCCCAGGTACTACAGACATGCACTACCACACCCAGCTACTTTTTAAAATTTTTTGCAGAGACAAGGTTTTGCCATTTTGCCCAGGTTGGTCTTGAATTCCTGGCCCTAAGTGCTCTGCCTACTTTGGCCTCCCAAAGGGCTGGGATTACAGGCATGAGCCACTATGCTTGGCCAACTACCTCTTTAATATCTGTTTTTGCATATCATTATATCCCAGAACGTAGCCCAGACACAGAGTGAGTTCTCAGTCGATCTTTGCTGAAGGATGGCATGAGAGCACAGGAGGAGGCACTCATCCACGGCAGGTGGCTCTCCTCTGTCAGTACAGTGCAGCAGGTAAGATGGGTTCTGTAGTCAAAATATCTGAGTTTGAATCCTGGCTCTGAGACCTCCTGGCTGTGTGACTAAGCAAGTTGAACTCTCTGTATTCAGTGGCCTCATCCAATAAAATGGTAATAATATAATTACTTACTACACAGAGCTATTTGAGAACTAAATGAGCTTATATATGTAAAGTACTTAGTACATTGCCTGTAATGTAATAAATGTTTACTAAATATTAATGGTGATTACTTTTTATAACTAGGTGGAGAAAATGGGTTTGGGTAAAGGCAGGTTTATAGGTTCAGTGATGAGAAAGATGAGACTTCTCTCTTTTGGCCAAATTAGAATAAGATTGAGAGAAAGTTTGAGTGTCAGAGAGGAAAGGAGAGTGATTTGATCGAAACTGCTGCACAGAAATCCTGAGTGTGTCAGTTTTGTCATGGAACTGCCTCTCATCACTTTTCCAGGCCTTCCATTCATGCTCTCGAAGTCAGCTTGCCTCCACACAGGGTGAGCAGTCAGAGAAGTTTTGCTAATTCTCAAGAGTTGAAAGGTCAAAAGCCTAATGTATCTAGTACCTCAGAGCAATAATTTAGTTTGCAACACCAAGGCCTGAGAGTTTAATGTGAATTTGGAATGCACCAGATGCACAACTAGGAAATAGCTTTTGTGTTCTAGAAGAATCTGTCCCCTTTGCAGTAGTTCTTAGTTTCTTGAAGTTCTGAGATTTTTATTGTATCCTTGGAGTGATCAACTCTGTTTTCTTAATGTGTGCAACGGCAGACATCCATCTGTTGGGACAGTCTACCTAACCTGTCACTGGGTGATGGATGTTTTCCTATTGCTCTGCTGAAGAGCATTAAGTTAAGCCTTTACTTCAGCTCCACAGATAGTTGAGACAACAGATGGCCTTTTTTTTTTTTTTTTTTCCAATTCTGGGGAATTGCTGCAATAGGAGGTTCAAAAGAGTGGCTTCCATTTCTTGATGGCTTAAAATAGACTAGGCAAATAAAGAACTATTAGTGTTATGATTCTAGGGAGGATAGTAGCTAATGAGAGTGGAGTTGGAGGAAAGAAGGGAAAACCTGGTCCAGTTGCCTTCCTGACCTTGCAGGATGCAGTAAATTTAGGGTACAGTATAGATGAGTGGAGCCAGAGGAGTTTTGAAGCAGTCAAGTTCTATCTATAATGCTCACACATTGAATATCTTTCTGGAGACAAAAGTGTCTCTTAACAAATACAACTAGTGTCTCAAACAAATACAACTAGAAGACAGACAATGCAAATCCATCCTCAAAAATTACTGGCATGCTTCAATGAATACATCAAAAATACTGGAACCTGTATTTATTCACTAGAAATCTAGAAACAGACCTTTTTCTCTCTTTAGGTAAATGGAAAGATTTGAATATCTAATTAAGCAAAATGACAGTTTGGAGATCTACAGACTAGATTTAAGTCATTTGTCCCATTTTATGAGATTTCTATGATCAGGTGAGGCCTTCAAACTATCTTGAAGCAAGTAAATAGGATATCTTCAATAGATTTATACTTTGTTTCTGATCATCGAGGGGACTCAAACATTCACCATGAGAAGTATTCAGTTTCTTCGAGCATGGTGGCTCGTGTCTGTAATCCCAGCACTTTGGGAGGCTGAAGCAAGCAGATCACCTGAGGTAAGGAGTTTGAGACCAGCCTGGCCAACATGGTGAAATCCCATCTCTACTGAAAATACAAAATTTAACTGGGCTTGGTGGCAGGTTCTTGTAATGCCAGCTACTTGGGAGGCTGAGGCAGGAGAGTTGCTTGAACCCAGGAGGCAGAGGTTGCAATCAGCAAGATTATGCCACTACACTCCAGCCTGGGTGACAGACTCTGTCACACAAACATACCAAAGGAAAAAAAAAGAAGTATTCAGCTTCACATAATACTAGAATATTGATGAACTTATGGGATTATTGGCTATATGTTGACTAACTGAAAGCAGTCATTGTTCAGACCTATAACCTCATGAAAAGAATGAAAAGCCTTGTTGGAAGCTTACTATTTATATTGCATTGTAGAAACCTTGCTGCCATGTTGACATTGCAACTTAGGAACTATTCAGAAGGCAAGTTGCAGGATGGCCTCGAGCAAAATCTGCCCATCGATTGAATGGGATTTTGCATTTGTAATGTCTCATAAAAGACAGTGAAACTAGCTCATTACACATATTAGAAATTAAAGAGACAGCCTCTTATAAAACGCTCTCAACCACATGCATGTAGAGAGCCCTTACTAATCCCAAGGGGAGGAATTGCAGACTGTAGTATCTCTGGCTTATCCAGCGATACCAGCCATCCTCCAGTGGCAGAAAATTACTCTACAATCCACTCACTGATTAATGATATAAAGTGTAAAGACTTTTACCAGATGCTTTGGATCTTGAAGGCATATGTTGTTCATACCTCTTTAAAAACAATCTCCAAAGCTACTGTAGAATTTCAAGTTATCTGGCATTTGGGAATTTCAGTTATCTTTTTTCATGTGAAAGTAAAACCAAGAACTGGGTCATAAAAACACAGCCCAGTGCAAGACAGTCCACAGTATACACAAAAGAAGTTAAATTCACTTAACATGTATGCAAGGTGAACATGATCATGTGTGGATAACAATAAGGGATGCCAACTCTATGCGTGATTGTTCCAAAGAGAAAGGTAGGAGGGAGGAGAGCTGTTTCTGTTTCCAAGCTCATTAATCAGATAACTCAGTGCACTTCTCCTGGGAAGGAGTTATTGGGAATGTGGGGAATGACCTACTAATGGATATTTTGTAGTAGAGATTAAACGTTATACCCTCCAACAAGATCCTAAAGCACAAAGTCAACAGAGGGACAGGCAATCCCTTCCTGCCTGCCTAAAGGCAGACTTCAGAGTTCTGGTTTTCTTCTTGAGGACACGCCTTTTCTGATGATAAATGTGAGGAATATTCACTTTTTTGAAGTAAGACTATGTCTACCTATACTGTGGCCTTACTGTATAACTTTTGTCCTATGAATTTATAACCTAGAGTAAAGATAGTATTTTGTTGTTATCTCTCCTGTTGCAAGTGTATCCAGTAGATATATTTTCAACTGCGTTGGTTTTTCTACCTACTTTTTAAAATTTCAGTAGAATTTTGGGTTACATGAATAAGTTCTTTAGTGGTGATTTTTGAGATTTTGATGCACCCATCACCTAGCAGTGTTCACTGTACCCAGTGTGTAGTCTATTAACCCTTACCCCACTCCCATCTTTTCCCCCAAGGCCCTGAAGTCCATTGTATCATTTTTGTGCCTTTGAGTCTGCATAGCTTAGCTCCCACTTATGAGTGAGAACATATGATGTTTGGTTTTCCATTCCTGGGTTACTTCACTTAGAATAACTGTCTCCAATTCCATTCAGGCTGCTGCAAAGGCCATTATTGCATTCCTTTTTATGGCTGAGTAGTATTCTAGGGTGTATATACCATATTTTCTTTATCCACTCAGTGACTGATGGGCATTTGGACTGGTTCCATATTTTTGCAATTGGGAATTGTGCATAAACATCTGTGTGGAAGTATCTTTTTCATATAATGACTTCTTTTCCTCTGGGTAGATCCCCAGGAGTGGGATTGCTGGATTAAATGGTAGATCTACTTTTAATTCTTTGAGGAATCTTCACACTGTTTTCCATGGTGGTTGCACTAGTTTACATTTCTGCCAGCAATGTAAAAGTGTTCTTTTCACCACATCCACATCAACATCTTTTATTTATTTTTTTGTTTTGTTTATGGCCATTTTTGCAGAACTAAGGTGGTATTACATTGCAGTTTTGATTTCCCTGATAATTAATGATGTTGAGCATTTTTTCATGTTTGTTTGTCATTTGTAGGTCTTTTGAGAATTGTCTATTAATGTCCTTAGCCCACTTTTTGATGGGATTGTTTGTTTTTTCTTGCTGATTTGTTTGACTTCTTTGTAGATTCTGGATATTAGTCCTTTGTTAGATGTACAGAGTGTGAAGGTTTTCTCCCACTCTGTGGGTTGTCTGTTAACTCTGCTAATTATTTATTTTGCTGTGAAAAGCTTTTTAGTCTAAGCCACATCTCTTTATCTTTGTTTTTGTTGCATTTGCTTTTGGGTTCTTGGTCATAAATTCTTTGCCTAAGCCAATGTCTGGAAGAGTTTTTCCAAAGTTATCTTCTAGAATTTTTATGGTTTCAGTTCTTAGATTTAAGTATTTGATCCATGTTGAGTTGATTTTTGTATAAGGTGAGAGATGAGGATCCAGTTTCATTCTCCTACATGTGGCTAGCCAATTATTCCAGCACCATTTGTTGAACAGGGTCTGCTTTCCCCACTTTATGTTATGTTTTTGTTTTCTTTGTCAAAGATCAGTTGACTTAAGTATTTGGCTTTATATCTGGGTTCTCTGTTCTGTTCCATTTGTCTATATGTCTGTTTTTATACTAGTGTTATGCTGTTTAGTGACTCTGGCCTTATAGTATAGTTTGAATTTGAGTAATGTAATGCCTCCAGATTTGTTCTTTTTGCTTAGTCTTGCTTTGGCTATGTGGGCTCTTTTTTGGTTCCATATGAATTTTAGGATTGTTTTTATCTAGTTATGTGAAGAATGGTGATGGTATTTTGATGGGAATTGCATTAAATGTGTAGATTGCTTCTGGCAGTATGGTCATTTTCACAATATTGATTCTACTCATCCATGAGCATGGGATGTGTTTCCATTTGTTTGTGTTGTCTATGATTTCTTTCAGCAGTGTTTTGTAGTTTTCTTTGCAGAAATCTTTCACCTCCTTGCTTAAGTATATCTTAAGATAATAAAAACCATCCATGACAAACCCACAGCCAACATTAATACTAATGGGGAAAAGTTAAAAGTATTCCCCCACTGAGAACTGGAACAAGACAAGGATGCCCACTTTCACCACTTCAGTTCATCATACTACTAGAAGTCCTAGCCAGAGCAATCAGACAAGAGAAAGAAATAAAGGACATCCAAATTGGTAAAGAGGAAGTCAAACTGTCATTGTTGCTGATGACATGATTGTATACCTAGAAAACCCTAAAGACGCATCCAAAAAGCTCCTAGAACTGGTAAATAAATTCAGCAAAGTTTCAAGGTACAAAATTTATGTACGCAAATCAGTAGCCCTGCTATACACCAACAGCAACCAAGCTGAGAATCAAATCAAGATCTCAACCCCTTTTACCTCAGCTGAAAAAAAAGTATTTAGTTTTTCTATTTATTTTTAATCTGTCTCAATCCAATTTGCAAGCAATCGACGTGCATTATCTGCCTATATAGGGCTCTTTAACACTTTTTAATATTTTATTTTATTTTATTGCTTTTTAAAAACAGCTTTATTGGGGTAAAATATGTATGGTAAACTGGTACAACTTGTATGATTTGATCAGTTTGGACATATGTAAGCTCATGGAACCGTCACCACAATCATGATAGTGAACAGCAATTGAAGGATAAAAGATTAATATTTCCCCCCTGCTTTTTATAATCCCTCCTTCCTATCCTTCCTATCCACTTCTCCCAGGCAATCACTGACCAACTTTCTATTACAACAGATGTATTTATGTAGTACTCTTTTTGGTTTAGCTTCTTTCACTGTGCATAATTATTTTGAGATTTATCTCAAAATTTTTGTGTGTAAAAATAATTCATTCCTTTAAATTACTATCATTTCATACCATACAACATGCTTGTATTTATGAACATTTGGTTGTCTCAAATAAAGCAGCTATGAACATTCATATATGGGTCCTTGTATGGATGTATGCTTTCTTTTCTCTTGAGTAAATACTAGGAGTACAATGTTTGGATAATATAGGAGATTTATATTGAACTTATAAAGACATTGCCAAACTATTTTCCAAATTGGTAGTAACAGTTGTATATGAGGGTCTGGTTCTTCTATATCTTTATTACTTGATATGCTTAGTCTTCTTAAATTTTAACCTTTCTAGCTGGTGAATAGTGGCATCTCATTGTGGTTTTAATGTTCATTTTCTTAACAAAATGTGCCTATTCACCATTCATATACAGGTTGAATATCCCTTATCCAAAGTGCTTGTAATCAGAAATGTTTTGTATTTCAGATTTTTAAAAAACTTCTGGAACATTTGCATATATATAATGAGATATTTTGGGATTGGAACACAAATCCAAACATGAAATTAACTTATGTTTCATATATACTTTATACACATATCCCAAAGGTAATTTTGTATAATATTTTAAATAATTTCATGCATGCATCACATGAGGTCAGGTATGGAATCATGCTCAAAAAGTTTCAAGTTTTGGAACATTTCAAATTTCAGACTTTCAGATTAGGGATGCTCAACCTGTATCTTCTTTAGGGAAGAGTCTACTCAAATATTTCTCCCATTTTTTTAAGTGAGTTTTTAATTGGGTTGTTTGGTTTTTATTATTTACTTTTGAGAGTTTAAAAAATATATTCCAGAATATTAGTCCTGTATGAGATAAATGCTTTACAAATATTTCCTCCCAGTTGGTGGTTTGTGCCTTAATTAATGTCTTTCAAAGAGCATAGTTTTTAATATTGGTATTTTTAATGGTTCATCATTTTCATGTTTTTCTTTTGTGTACCAGGCATTTTATGTTGTCTCTAAAATATCTTTGTCTATGTCTTATATCTTTATAGTCTGAAGTTTACATTTTGGTCTATGATCCCTTTTGAGTTAATCTCTATGTTACTACAGGTATTCATCCAAGTTCTCTATTATTATTTTTTTTTTTGCAAAAGTGTTTCAGTATCATTTATTAAAAAGATGTTCTTCCTCCCCTGAATTGCCTCTGCACCTTTGTCGAATAATGCTTGTGCATATGTGTGGTACCCATATATCCATTGGTTGTCATACGTGTGAATCTGTTTCTGTACTACTTATTCTGTTCCATTGATTTATTCGTCCATATTTACAACAATGCCAAAGCGTCCTGATTACCTCTACAGTAAGTCTATATAAACACTTTATAATAAGTCTTTATAATAAAGTAGTGTAAATCCTCCAACCTCACTTTTCTTTTTTAAAGATGATTTGGCTCTTCTAATTTCTTTGCATTTTGATATGAATTTTAGTATCAGTTTTTTTACTTTTACCAAAAACAAAGCCTAAGATTTTATTTGGTATTGCATTAAGTTACAGATATATTTGGGTAGAATTGGCATCTTAATAGTATTAAACCTTATGGCCCATGAACAAGTATATCTCTCCATTGTTTAGGTCATAATTCGTTTTCCTCGGCAATATTTTATAGTTTTCATGTATGAGTCTTGTCCATTTTTTGTCAGATTTATTACTAATTATTTTATATTTTACTGCTGTCTCAAATATTAGGTTGGTCCAAAAGTAATTGCGGTTTTTACCATTACTTTTAATGTATTTTAATAGTATTTTTTACATGTCAGTTTCCAAGTGCTCATATGTAGAAATGCAATTGATTTTGGCATTGATCTTGTATTCTTCAAGCTTGCTAAATTCACTTATTGGTTCTAAGTGTTATTGTAGATTCCGTTATATTTCATACATCAACAATCATGCATTCTGCAAATAAAAACAAATATGCTTTATCTATTCTCACCTAAATACAATTTTTTGCCTTATTGCTCTAATTAAACCTCAAGTACAGTGTGGAATAGAAGTACATCTTTTTCTTCCCTAATTTAGGAGAAAATCTTTCTACTTTTCACCATTAAGTATTATGTTTCCTCTAGTTTTTTCTTAGGTACCCTTTATCGATTGAGTGGAAGTTCTATTTCTGGTTAGCTGAGAGTTTATTTTTTTAAATTAGCAAGAAATGTTACATTTTTTTCAAATGCTTTTTCTGCATCTTAGTCTGTTTTTTGCTGCTGTAAGAGAATATCACAGACTAGATATTTTGCACAGAAAAAAATGTATTTTTTACAGCTCTAAGACTGAGAAGTCCAAGATTAAGGGGATGTGTCTGGTGAGAGCCTTCTCCCTCTATAATAATATGGCAAAAAGATCACCTGGTGTGAGAAAGTGCTGGCTTAGATCTCTCTTCCCTTTCTTGTAAAGCCACTAATTATATCATGGGCACCCCACCCTCATGACCTCATCTAATTCCAATTACCTCACAAAGATACCATCTCCAAATACCATTGACATATAGATTTGGGGATTAAGTTTTCAAGGCATGACCTTTTGGGGAATACATTTGAATCATAGCATATTCAGATAATAATATTGTTTTTATTTTTTACGTGTGAATAGGATAAATTACTTTGATTGATTTTGAATAGTAAGCCAAACTTTCATTTCTGAAATAAACCCCACGTGATCAGGATGTATTATCCTTTTCATGTACTTGGATTCAATTTCCTATAATATGTTTAACACTTTTGTGTTTATGTTCATGAGGAATATGGTTACATTATTTTCTTATCTTATAATGTTTTTGTTTGGTTTTGGTATCAGGATAATAGTAACCTCACAAAATAAGATGGGAAGTATTTCTTTCTTTTCAATTTCCCTTAAGTGTTTGTGTAAGATTATTATTATTTGTTCCATAAATATTTGGTAGAATCCATTAGTGATACCATCTAAGCCTAAATTTTTTTATGGTAAGGATTTAACTATAAGTTCGATTTTTAATAAGTATAGAGCTAATCAAGCTATCTAGTTCTTCTTTTGTGCTCTTTGACAGTTTGTATCTTTCTTATGTCATAAACCACATAGCACATTGCTGTAATTTGTTTAGTCATATATCTAAGAATTTTAATTTAAGAAGATAAATCTTATATAGTTTCCCATCGTTCCAATTTATTGTCCTCCTTGCTTTTTTAAGTAGATTTAGATTTTCATCTGATACCAATTTTCTTCTACTTGAAGGACTTATTTTAACATTTCTTGTATTATGGTATTATTGGTGATCAATTAATTCAACTTTTGTATGACTGAAAGAGTTTTTATTTCACTGAATATAGATGATATTTTTCCTTCTAAATATTTTGCTCCACTGTCTTTTGTTTGTATAGTTTCAGATGAGAAGTTCACTGGCTTTCATATCTTTGTTCCTCTGTATGTAACACATGTTCTTTCTCTGGCTACTTTAAAAATTTTCTATTTATCACTGTTTTGGAGAAATTTGATTATTATATTCCTTGTTGTAGTTTTCTTTATGTTTCTTGTGATTGGAGTTCTTGGGAGTTGTTGGATCTGTGGGATTATAGATTTCATCTTTGCAGGGACATGGATGAATCTGGAAACTATCATTCTCAGCAAACTGATGCAAGAACAGAAAACCAAACACCGCATGTTCTCAATCATAGGTGGGTGTTGAACAATGAGAACACATAGACACAGGGAGGGGAACATCACACACTGGGGTCTGTTGAGGGGTGGCTGACTAGGGGAGGGATAGTGGTGGGTGGGGAGACTGGGGAGGGATAACATTGGGAGAAATACCTAATGTAGGTGATGGGGGGATGGAGGCAGCAAATCACCATGGCATGTGTATACCTATGTAACAATCCTACAAGATCTGCACATGTACCCCAGAACTTAAAGTATAATAAAAAAATTTAAAAATAAAAATAAAATTACATAATTAAAACATTACCTATGAAATTTTTAGGTATAAGGAATATATAATAAAATTGTAGATGTTTATGTGGGTTTTGTTTGGCATTTACATACAGGCTGTTTCCACTCTCCAAAACAAGATACAAGACATTTTAATAACCCTGGAAAACTGCCTCATTATAATTTCCAGACAGTATCTCACCCCAGGCAACTATTTTCTGATTTCCATCACTATAGACTCATCTGTTATTAAATTTCATACAAATGAAAAAAAATTTGGAAATTTCCAGCTATTATTTTGTAAAATATTTTTTGCCTCCCCCTCTAACTCTCCTGGGGTCTCTCATTACATGCATATTAGACTGATAAAATTTGTCTCACCAACTACTGAAGCTCTTATAATGATTTAAAAATACTTTTTTTCCTCTCTGTGTTTTATCTTGAGTAGCTTCTATTGATGTTTTCAAGTTTACTAATCTTTTCTTCTGTATTGTTTTACCTGCTATAAATCCCATTTGGTGTATTTTTCATCTCAGCCATTGTGGTTTTTAGCTCTAGCTGTTTGATTTTTTTTTGTGTATTTTTTATAATATATTTCTTTTTATAGCCTTTGGAATGCTGTTAAATTAACTTTTCAAATGTCTGTGTCTAATAATGCTAACATCTGTGTCGGTTCTGGATAGGTTTCAATTGATTGATTATTCTCTTCATTATGGATCTTATTTTTCCTGCTTCTTAGAAAGTCTGGCACTCTTTCATTGGATGCCAGACACTGTGAATTTTACCTTGTTGGGTCCTGGATATTTTTGTATACCTATAAATATTTTTGAGCTTTGTCCTGGGATACAGTTAAGTTCCTTGGAAACATTTTGATCCTTTTGAGTCTTGCTTTTTAAGATTTGTTAGGCTGGATCAGGACAGCATTTAGTCTTGGTAATTTATCCCTTACTACTGAGACACGACCTTTCTAACTATTATACCCAATGCTCCATGAATTATGAGATTTTTCAGTCTGGCTATTGGGAACAGACACCATTCCTAGCCTTTTGTGACTGCTGAATACTTTTTAACTAATACTCTCCCCAGCTTTGGACCATTTTCTCACGTACATGTGCTAATCAGCACTCTGTTGAATACTCAAAGGGAATCCTCTGAGGATCTCCAGAATTATTTTCTCCTCTGTCCCAACTACTCTGTCCTACACACTCTAGCTACCTTGGCAGTTGTTTGAGTCAGAGAGCTAAATCTGATCCCTGTTATTCCATCTTGGCCACAAGTAGAAGTCAATTATTTATTTTTAAATGAAATTTACAGAAAATTTGCAAGATATGTACAAAAATTCCCATATCTCCTTACCCAAAGTTCCCAATTATTAACATTTTACCACTTTCCTCTATCTGTCTCTCTCATAATTTACATTATTCTTTTATAAACCATTTAAGCAGTAATTGCAGACCTGACGATTAATCATTTCCAATTCCTCCAGGGTGTATTTCTCCAAAACAAATACATTCTCCTACACAACCACCTTACAACCCTCCAAATTAAGAAATCAATATTGACACAACACTGCTATCTAATTAACAGAACACTCTCAATTTTTCCAGCTGTCTCAATAATGTCTCTTTATTTTCTTGTCCAGTAGTCAACCGAGGATCATGCATTGTATTTAATTGTCATAGATTTTTAAATCTTCTTTACTCTGGAATGGTTCTTCAGTCTTTCTGTCTCTTCATTCTGTAGATATTCCTCTACCTGGGTTTATCTGTTGATTCCTCGTGTTGAGAATCAGGCCATTATTGCATTGCAGGAATGCTCTGATGCTGCATTTTACTTGGGCTATCACATCAATACACACATGGGGCCAATCTCTCCCTCCATCAGTCAGGTTGTTGTTCACTGGATCAAATTGATGTCTACTAAATTTCTCCACCATGAAGTCGATGTTTTACCTCTTCATAAGAATTTGGCAGGGAGATACTTTGATAATATGCCAATATTCAGTTCCCAATCAAACCTCCACCTTCCACACTCAACATCATTGATGGCTCACATTGAATGTCATGGAACCTGGTCATAAGCCGCAATGCACTTAGTTTTCTAAAGGCATCAGCAACTATGATCAGCTGTTTCAGCTATAACAATCCAAATCTCCATTGCAGACCGATGTTTTTTTTTAAAAATCCCATATTTTAGAGAAGCAGTTATAGTCATCTAACCATCCATCAATCCAACCATCCATCCATATATCATTCATTCACTTATTCACTCATTAAACAAAAATTGTTGGTACATTTACCATGTTCCGGGCACTGGAAATATAAAAAAAGCATAAGATACAGTGCTTGTACCTAATAGGATCCTAGTTTTAGTATGGAAAAAATGGCATGTCAACAAATAATTACAATTTAATGTGATTACAATATTATAATCCATTATAAAATATATGAAGTATAAAAAAAACTTTATTAGCATATAAAAGAAGGTTTCCCAAAGAGGTAAAATTGGAGCTAGGTTCTTTAAGGTGAATTCTTTGTCTTTGGGTAGAAGTGAGGGGAGGGTAAGGATGTGTGAGATGGGAGGAAGAGGGAGGGCAGCAAGAAGGAAAGGGAAGAGAGACAGGTGGTGAGGAGGGAGGAACAGAATGGAAAAATATAGGTGAGCCAGGTTGGCGTGGAACAAATTGTTTTGATCATGCCTAGTAGTCTGGTTTTTATTCACTAGAGGTTCCCAGTAAAAGTACAAATTCCTAGGACTCATCCTGAAGTTATTGCGTTAGAATCCCTGAGGAAGATCTGGGAATCTGTATTTTAACAAACATCTCAAGTTTATGAATCACTGCTGTAAGCCAAAGAATGTTGCCAAGTGCTTTAAAACAAAAGTGAAATAATCAGGTTTGTGTTTTCAAAAGCTCACAAAGAGGCTTGTGGAGGATGACTTCAAAAGGGAGGCAGGTAGACACACTATCTGTGTCCTCAGTCAGAGGACTCTACCAGTTACTGGCGACACACAGACTTCCAAATCCTATCTTTTCTGGAGCGAATCTAAGGCATTTGTGGAGAGGATTTCATCCAAGCCACCAGCACTGTGTCTCGTGTTTCTGAATCATTCAGGCAGTAAAGATGCTGCACTGAGATGCTCCAAAGTAGACTGTTAGAAGACACTAGCTCACAAGATGTGCCATGAGTCTCTGTTGAACATGTTCAACAACTGAACTCTATATTCAATAAGAAGAGCTGTGGTGAATATGGTTGATTGTCACTCAATACCTATTTTACCCTTCTTTTAGTGCAATAGCTTTTAAACTTTTTAAAGAACTCAACCCACAGTAAGAAGAACATCCGATATCACAATTCAGTATACACATGTGTGTTACAAAACAGCACTTATGCTTACTGAGTTGATGACTTCTGATATTTTCTATTCTGTTCTATTTCATTTCTTTCAATTTCTCATGATCCGCAAATGATGGGTTCTGATCCCAAATTTGAAAGCCATTGCCATGATGTGCTTTCCTATATAATAGAGGCTAAAAAGCTGGAGACTACTTTTTTTCACACACTTTAGCAAAAGTTCCAGATGTTTTTAGGCTTTGCAAACCAAATCCCCTCATATTGCTTTTGCCATTTCTGCTGGCAGGTGTGTTATAAAGGTGTTGCTCTTCTTGGCAATGTCAGCAGAGATTTGATTGCTAGCATCGACATTCAGGAGAAAGGCAATGGACATCCATTTTTGCTAGTGCAGTTTGTGTCGGGAATAGAATGGTTCTGGAGTACGTAGCATTAGTGGCTTCATAATCCTGGTACCTTTTAATCAAGAAGGTCTCTAACTGCAGTGGCTTTATGATCAAGGCAGTGGCAATGTGGTGCTGGAACCTGAGGAGTCCTGATCCTAGAGTGGCAGTGGCTCCCTTGGTGCCTAGTACCATATGTGGCTGGGCAAGGCAGAGGAAGGTAAACTAAAGCTCCCCCTACAGGCTGTGTTGTCTCTCCTTCCAAGAATTCTTCTGTTAAAAACCTATAGTAAATCTCTACCTGCCTAAATTAGCTACAGAGTATTCTGTTCTCTGCAACGGAACCCTACACATGGAATAATCAGTCCTGCTGAATTACCAGTGAAGTAACAGCCAAGGAAGCTCAGGACTTGCCTAAGCCTTTACTCATCAGAACTTATCTGGGTCCAGCCACAAAAATCAAGGAAGGACCACCATGTCTAACAACATGGGTCAATCTTAGAACCATAAGGTAAAACAAAAAACAGCAAAACACACAGTATATTGTTCTGTTTATACAAGGATTTTCCTAAAACATGCAAATTAAACTATATTGCATAGAGATAGATCTAAAAAGTAAAGAAATGTTTAACATTGATATGATTTGACTGTGTTCCTTACCCAAAATCTCATCTTGAATTCTAATCCCCACTATCCCCACATGTCAAAGCAGAGACCAGGTGGAGGTAATTGAATCATGGGGCGGTTTCCCCCATGCTGTTCTATGCTGTTCTTGTGAGAGAGAGTGAGTTCTCACGAGATCTGATGGTTTTATGTGTTTGGCAAGTTCCTCCTTTGCCCATTCTTCTCACTCTGTGAAGAAGGACATGTTTGCTTCTCCTTCCACCATGATGGTAAGTTTCCTGAGGCCTCCCCAGCCATGAACTGTGCCATTAACTGTGAGTCAATTAAACCTCTTTCCTTTATAAATTACCCAGTCACAGGTAGTATCTTGATAGCATGTGAGAATGGACTAATACAACCATAAAAGACAGGATAGTGGACATGTGATTGGTAAGAGTCACAGAAAGACTTCAGAGGTGACTGTATTCTATTATTGACCTCAATGGTCATTTCACAGGTGTTTGATTTATGTACTTTTCTGTATGTGCATTCTATTTTACATTCTCTGTTACACACACAAAAGATTAAAAACTACAACAAAAAACAAAAATTTTATTTGGATCCATACAACTTTGGAATTAAAAATAATTTATGATCATCTGGTTTATCTACTTAACCTGGTGCTTGACTCTTCCTACAACCTTGGCATGGATGATTGTCTGTCCTTTGTTGGGACCCTTCTGAAGAGTTGTGGTTGGGACCACTCTCATGAGAGGAGGAACACAATCAGACAAACCACAGGTGAGCCTCTTTATTTTCATGTAACTATGACTGTCCATTCTCTTCCTTCAACCCCCTGCCATCCGGTCACTGCAGACTGTATTTAAAGAACTCAAAATTATCACAAATCTAGTATTAAACCTTAGCACCCTAGGAATATAACTTTTCTCACCCTGACCCTTACATTAAAGAATGTTTTTTCATTTAGCAGGAGGATCTCCATTTGTCATTTGTTGTTGTTGGTTGCAAGATGCAAGCAGGACAGCAAAGATTAATATCATAGTAGAAAAAGAGATCCAAAACACATGGGTTATAAATCACTTTCTTTTTCAAATGGGCTGATAAGGTTTAGGAAAAGGTATTGGGAAAATAGAAATGAGTGGTGAGGTGAAAGAAGACCCAACTTTTTGTGTAGCCTCATTTCATGATATTTTAGCAATCTTCAGAATGACTTGAATTTAGTAAGAGACAAGTGATCTGCATCTAAAAGTTCAATAGAGGAAAATTCGCAAACTACAGTTCTGCTTCTCCAGTCTTCAAAGAAAGATAAAGTTTATTTTTTTTCTGAGACTAATGTTGCTAAGGTTAAATGTTAATAGTTGGAACCTTTTTCAGTAAAAGGTACTGTGTAAACGTCAAATAATATACTCGTTTTGCAGGTTAAACTTTTTGTTTTTAAAGAGATGTAGCATTTCAGGAGAACTTTTCCAAAAACTGTTTACTTTTTCCTAGTGCTTCTTAATACCTGAAAGATTTTTCTGCTAATTAGAGGTTCCCAAATAAGTGACATGATACATAAGGATAATGCATCTTTTGTTTGTCCAGTAAATATTTGCTGAATGAATCACAATGAACAAATGAACTAATGTATAAAAGAATAAGTAGCCATGTGGAATTAGGTGGTTCTTTTTGAAACATACAAAAGTTACTTATTTTTATGGTGATGATTTTCAGGTAAAGATTTGACTACATCAAAAGACAAAACTAAATAACTGAGTTGCCCTTTCTACTCCATGCAGAAAAAGGAAAGTTGAAAAATGAAGCAATTATCTGGATAGTTCAGACAAAAACCTAACTATTAGGGGAAGGAGGCCCTATTTCATTGCCCAAATTCATTTGAGCCATCCAATAACATGACCCACTATAGTGGAATTTGGCATTAAGCAGGCTTGTCTTGGCTCCTGTCCAGTGGGGTTTAGTTACTGAATTCCTTAAAGGACATTGTTCAGACATGGTCTCCCATGTAACTCAGTTCTAAGATGTGAGCTGCAAGAACCCTGACATCACCACGCAACTTCAGGTCATTATTTCATTGGATCAAATTATTCAGAAAAAGACTATCATTCCAGTTTACCTTGCTGGGTTAGACAAAAGTGAAATGAATTGCCCAAGATTTGCTACGTAACAATTACATGGAAGTACCTGAAAGCTTTGCCTGCAAAGTGTGTTAGTACATATGATCCTGATTCCTGGATTCTGCAAGTAGAAGCAAATTGGTATCTGCTAATTCTTCACTCACCACACCTGACTTCTATAGTCTCGGCTTCTCTAAATGCATATTTGATTACCAAAATAATTGTGTTGATTTGATGAATGATAGAAATCACAACAATTAAATTACCTACCATTCCAACTGTCTTTCAAGACTCTAACTTGCTCTCTGAACTCGTTTACTAATTCAAGAAAATACAAAGATGTTTTGCAGAGAGTAAGCATGTTGCAGAAATAGCAATCATGGCCTTTTAGTTGCTTTTTTAAGGACTGCCACAGCTTTGCTGGCCATGCCTGAGCAAAGTTTTTTATAAAACGACCTCGGACTGGGCATTCTGCCCATGCACACACCTGGCAAATCGAAGCCTCCCCTCCTTGGGAACTCGGACGCAAACTGAGTTCCCGTTTTCTTTGACTGCAAAAGAGACAAGGACCAGCTGGTTAGTGCTGACAGGGTTCACACTACTGATGGGAACAGTACTTAAGTGTTCTGCAGTTGCTCATTATTTATCAATGGGGAGATATTTCTCTGGAGAAAAGCAAGTCCTTTGTCTTTTATAGAGCGGAAAGTCCATTATTCCGATGGGAGATGACCTAGGAAGGAAAAGTTGATAATTCATTTCCCATGTGTAAAGTCCCAAGTGTAATACCCCATGTTTGAGTTTTTATTTTAAAGATTTGAGTTCGAATATAGGAAAAGAATTGTGGCCCTAGAAATATCAGATACTTAACTTTTTTCTGTAGCAATATAATTTTTAATAGGTGAGTATATCATCTTTCATTTACCAGGTTGCTTTCATCACCGATTTGAAGCATATATGATTGTTATAAGTATTATTAATTATTTGAATATAACTTCACACTGAAAATAACTTCTGACATCATTGGCCTCAAGACATCCAATAATGCCATGCTGTGTTTTATGTGTGAGTATAGAGAGAACACTTTCCTGTGTGGGTGTGCAGACTTCACATGGGCCTGGGGACTCTGAGAGATAGAAACGTAGAGCATCAGGTGTGCACCTGATGAAGGGGTAGGGAGAGAACATCTAATGCCTGTCCTGTTCTCTCCTCACTATTCTACATATTTTCCAACATTGTCTGGGACAACATTAAAAAAATTTTTTAAATTTCTACACCTTTACCTGAAATTTAAAACTCCCGAGATTTTATTCCCTCTCTCCTCCACCTCTTCCGTTTTTTCTTTACCTCTCCCTCTCTGTCTCCACCTTCTCCTCCTGCTCTTCTCTCCTTCTCTTTTCTTCCTCTTTTTAGTCTTGTCAGATCAAATATCAGATTCTCTTCTGTCTTTGTTACTCTGTATAGCATTGAGTATTCATTTTTATCCAAGTAAGCTTATTTTTGCATGTTTCCCAACAATGCAACTAACAGAACATAATAGAAATGTAACTGATACTAGGCTATTGTCCTGGAAACAGACAAGAGTTATTTAAAAATAGCTCTAAAGGGAGAGAGATCCAAGATGGCCGACTAACAACAGCTCAGGAATGTAGCTCCCAGTGAAAGCGCAGAGAACGAGTGGACGCCGCACTTTCCGACGAGTTTTTGTTGCCCACAGACCGGGAGATTCCCGGCGGAGAAGCCACGCGGGTCGCCGGCGCGACTCTTTTGGCCGGCGCGGCTGTTTTGCCGGCACCCAGCGC
>PVKP010017276.1:0-46475 GCA_004027715.1 Plecturocebus donacophilus
AAAAAAAAAAAAAAAAAATCAAAAAACATAATTATATACTTTTTACAATTTACAAAGTACTGAAAGTGCTTTGATCTCAATCTTCGCAATAATTTAAAGTGTCATTTCTCTTATTTTACTCATAAACAAACTAAAGCTTAGAAACACTAAGTGACTTGTGAAAGATCACATGTATTTTATTACCTAGGACTCAATTCCAAAGTTATCAGATGGTAAAGGAAATGGAAACAACTAAAGGAAAAAGGACCTATAATCATGATGAAAGGTTAAATTTCAGTAAATTAAAACTGTTTAGCCAGTAAAGTTGGTGTTATACTTCCTTTTGAATGTCGATATAAACCTGGATTAGGCAGAAGCATAAATTACTGTCACCTATAAGCTATAGATGACAACTATAAAAATTACTCAGGCTCATCATAAATGTGTACATTCAACATCATGGAAAGACATCACTGAAAAGCCAAAGTTCCCCTCTCTCCTACCAGAGATAGTTACTATTCAGTTTTTGGTAAGCCTGAGCAACCCAAATCAAAAAATCTGAAGTCTGAAATGCTCTAAAATGTGACTTTCTGACCACCAACATTTCTTGAAGGAAATGCTCATTGGATGATTTTGAATTTTCAGATTTGGGATGCTCAACAGGTAAGCATAATGCTAATATTATAAAACCCCAAAAAATCTGAAATCTGAAAAATGTCTTGTCTCAAGCATTTCAGGTAAGGGATACTCATCTGTACAACTTTCCCTGAGGACAATTTGGTTCCACATTCAATTTGGACTTGAAGGTTCTCCTATGTTTTGACACAAGAACCTTAAAATATAGTAATGAAAAAATCAAATTGAAAAACAGCACCTATAGGATGATCCTAGCTATGATGCATAGACACATAGATGCAATCCTAAAGAAACAGTGACAAAATGGATGGGGAGGACATTGCATGAATAATTCCATGTGAGTATTGCAAGGTGCTTGTGATATTAGTAGTTACTTCATTTTGCACACTTTTACAGACCTTCTAAGTGTTCTGCAACGAACATGTGTTACTATGCTAATGAGGGGAGAAAAGTCATTCCCCCTGGGTCATATGGGAAATCAGGACTGGGAGTAGGAAATCAGGAGAGCCAATTCACTGCTCTACCTGCTGCAATGGCTCAAGATTGACTAGCAAGCCAAAGCAATTAAGAGATGTGACAGGCAAAATGTAATTATTTGTCAATGACTGATAGAGATATTAAGTGCTATGACCTCAGAGGTCAAAGAGATCATTTTAGCATGGAATGATTCCAAAGGATTCATAAGTCAGAGATCTAAGAAGGTAAAGAGAACAGAGGAGCTCCATTCTAGGTGAAAATAAAGGTGTAATTAAAGGTAACACATTAAATCACCAAGCCAGTTCTGGGGACAGTAAGCCCAAGACTTAGGCATTTCATGAAGAGAAGTAGAAGACAAGACTTAGAAGGCAGGCTGTGATCAGACTGAGATGAAGTGAGACAGTGAAGTGGACAGAGATCTTGGAGTCCTATGGACTGCTACCATATCCACCTGGGGAGCAAGCCCTAATTGTTCTAACCCTGTTGTCTCCATCCACTTATCTCCTAAATTACAGCAACAATCTCCTGAAAGTTTCTGCCTTCATTCTCAATCTGCTTCTATTCCAAGTCTCTACAATGCAGCCAGTCCTATTTCTACACTGTAAGTGTGGAAATCTCATGCTCTAAAACTCTTTTATTTCTTACTCTCTGAGGTAACATGGTTTACAAGTCTACTTGTAATCAGCCTGTCATGGCTCATCTCCACTTATGCCATGGACTCCAAATGTACTGAGTTACCTGCAGTTCCTGTAATCCAGCATGACTTTGTCCTTCAAGCCTTTGCTGTCCGCACTCATCCTTCAGTTTCCAGCTCAGGAACTGTCTCCTCCATCAAGGTTTCCCTGACTTCTCCCATTTCCCAAGGGGAAGGAATCCAGAGAGTCCTGTGCTTACCTTTGGAGTAGCACTTACCATCCTGCTCCCTGTCTGCATTGTCTTTGAGCTCCCTGAGGGCAGGGACTGCTGCTGTTATCTGGGTAAACACAGCACCAAATAACAATGCCTCATGCATGGCAGATATTCAATAAATGCCTGTGTAAGGAGCAAATGCTTAAGCATGCCTTCTCTGACTATACCCCTCCTTCCAGAAGTACTCACCTAATCCTTGCAGACACCATAGACGAGGTGCATTTATAAAACTGTTTAATAATATTAAATGTGTAGTTTATACACCTAACTGAATTATGATGAACTATTTAACTTCTTGTTTTGTATTCTCTCCCATCATGGTACCCACAAAGGAGCCCACATGCTTACTCTTCTTTCTAATGGAACACCATGCCCTAAGATTTCCCAGTGTACGGAGAGTTGAGTAAGCCTGTAATGATAAAGAAAATCTAATACAGTATGTCAAGTCACATCAGCCAGCAGGTGAAAAGACTCAAAAAACCAACCAGATGTTGGTTTCTGTTACAGAAGAATCACTGACAAATTGTGAACCAAAACAGACACAGTTTTAAAAGTATTCTCTTACTTACAATTATACTGCCCCATAATGGCATTTAAATTTTTTAACTTATTTTGTAAAGTGCACAATTCAGTGACTTTTAGTGTAATCATAAAAGTGTGCAACCATCATCACTATCTGCTTCCATAACATTTTCATCACCCCAAAAAGAAACCCCATGTCCCTCTCCATTCTCCCCTGCCTCAGCCTCTAGCAACCACTGGTCTATTTGTCTAGTCTAAACATTTCACAGAAATTGAGTCATATAATATGTGTGTCTGGCTTCTTTCACCTACATAATGTCCTCAGGATATCCATGCTGTAGCATGTACCACCACTTAACCCCCTTTTGTGACCAAATAATACTCTACTGTATGGTGTATTTAAATTTTTAAAATCATTTTAGAGAAATAAAATAGGGATGATGATACTTCTTAAAAATCACCATAGGAAGCCAAAATAATAATATCAGGGTTTATTCTTTACCATAGTTTTCTCATTTAATCATTGTGAGGTCAATGGAGTCTTCACTTCCTCAAATGAGGAAACTGAGGCACACTACATAATTTGCCAAATGTCATTGTAGCTAATAAGCAACAAAACCAGAACTGATGTGTATTTTATGACCTTTAGTGATCTTCTCAGCACCATCCATTTCTAGAACTACTTCATAGTCTCAAACAGCCTCCTCAGCACTAAAGGGGGTAAAGTCTTCAGTCCTGTCATTTTTGCCATAGATGTAAGACAGACAGCAGCATCTCTCTGTCAATCCGAGGATAAAGGATAGAGGGCAATGTTTCAACCCCTCACTCATTCACTTGCTCTCTCAAAGAGTTGTTGAAAAACTCCTATGTACTATGCCCTGCACAAGGATCTGAGGATTTAACATGAGCACTGGGGACACGGTGCCTTTACATATGAACTCTTTTTCTTTCGTGTGTGTGTGTGTGTGTGTGTGTGTGTGTGTTATGGCATGTTAAGATGGAAGAGACCTGAGAACATTATATGATAATGGGAAGAAGGGCATTAAAGGATGAAGGTAAGGAAAGGGAAAAGGATAAGTCTCTAGCCAAAAGTCAGAAGGGGGAAGTGAATGGGCACCAGACCCTAATAGGCAGGGGGGGCAGAGACAGCTGATAATATGCCATTGTCCTTCCTCTCCTTCAACAGCAATTTTTAGCTGTGCACAAGAATGCTCACAATAGTGACTACAATAGCCAGCCTTCTTTGTAGTAAGATACGGCCAAATGAGTAAGTTTTGGTCAACAGGATATAAGCAAAAGTACTGTGTGGCAGCTCCTGTCCTGGAGACTACTATAAGGCTTTTGCCCCATTTTCTTAATTCTCCTATCTGCAGCCTGGAATACGGATGCTGCCAACATGGTTGGTGAGGACAAAGAACATATCCAAAAGATGGCATAATGTGAGCTCAAAGAGCTGAACTCTGTGAACAATCACCACATCAGCGTGGGCCACATTTCTGTGCATGTGCCCAAATATACATCACATAAAATTTACCATTTTAATCATTTTTAAGTGTACAATTCAGTGGCATTAAGTACATTCACAATGTTGTACAACTATTACCACTATTCATTCATGTCTAGAAATACTTCATCATCCCAAACAGAAACTTGGTATCATTAAATAATAACTCTTCATTCCTTCCTCCCCTACAGTCCATGGTTACCTCTATTGTACTTTCTGTTTCTATGAATTTGACTACCCTAGACACCTCATCTAAGTGAAATCATACAGTATTTCCTTTAGTGTCCAACTTATTTCACTTAGCATAGTGTCTTCAAGGTTCGTGTGTGTTGTAGCATGTGTCAGAACTTCATTCCTTTTTATAGATACCATTGTATGTACACATCACACTTGGTTTATCTATTCATTGGTTGGTACACACCGAGATTGTTTCCACCTTTTGGCTATTGTGAATGGAACAATAGCTCCTACTAGCTATTGCTGTTAGGAACTGGTAGTGTACAAGTATCTGCTGAGTTCCTGTGTTCCAATCTTTTGAGTGTACAACTACGAGTATAATTGCGAACCATATGCTAATTCTATATTTGATTTTGGGGGAACTGCCATACTGTTCTCCACAGGAATTGCACCATTTTACAGTCCCATCAGCAATGCATAATGATTCCAATTTCTCCACACCTTCATCACTTCTTTTCCAGGTTTGTTGTTTGTTTTATTTTTTAAGTAACGGCCATCCTAATAGTATTCCTCTAGCTTTTATATAACAGCAAGAACTTTTGTTCTTAAGTCACTATCATTGTGGATTTTCAATCACATCTAGCAGAGCTACTCCTAACAAAAACAGAGGTACTTATCCCCAGACTGGTGGTTAAAAGATAACTCTTCCATTATAGTAAGAAAGAATAATGTAAGGATAGACATGAATATATCCAACTTGGTAAAAAATCTGTAAACTTTTTATTACCAGCTCCAAAACTCACCCTAGCTAGCACATCAGCTGTAAAGAAAGTGGCCCTCGTGGCATGGGGACAGAGAGAGCAGAGCAGAGACATGACGAAGTCTGGAAATGTGCAATTCTCTGAGCCTGTTCAAGGTGAGCTTCTAATACAAATGAGATAATGAAAGATACTAGGATTGGTGGGAGGACAGGAAGCCTACTGGGTAAGTGCACAAGGTTTAGTCACACAGCTGGGTCCTAATTCTGGCTTTTCATTCAGGAGGTATGTCAACGTAGACATGTCCCTAAATCTCTGAGCCTTAGCTGTTTTATCTACAAAAATGGAAATAATACTAGCTCTTATCTTTTAGGGCTGATAGCATCATAAAATCTTTGCTAGGGATAAAGGGACTATGTGGTTGCTGCAATGACTATAACTGAAAGACACTTCATCATGAAAGTTATGTTAACATAATCCAGCTGTGTTGTAATCCACACATCTGACACAGGGTCAGAAATCATGTCCAATATATCTTCGTCCTATAGATTATCACAATCAAGCTCTAATTTGGGACCTCTCCATGGTACATTCCATCTTTTAGGGAAGTTAATGACTTGACTACAAGTCCCTTGGGAGCAAAAACAAGATCATTTTTCTCTGCAGCCTCAAGACATAGCTAGCTCAGTGCTCTGAACCTAACAGGTACTCGTTCAGTAGCATTTACTAAGATACTACTGTGTGTCAGGCACTGCACTAGGCACTATGGTTCTAGTAAGGCACAAAACAGACAAGGTTCTTTAATATAGAAACAAATATATATTTTTAAATATTGATTTAATGTATCAGAATCAGAAAATGTCACAGTCAGGTGTGATGTTAGTAACTGATTAATTCATTCAACCTGCTCATATTACATATGAGAACACAAACCACGAGAAGTAAATTATCGAGCTCAATTTAAAGATATGAATTAAACTGGCATTCCCAAATTATGTTTTCTAGAACCCTGTACTTTTGTGCAATGATAATAACTGTTCTACACATATATCCTTCTAAAAAGCGATAGAAGGAAAATGAGGGTCCATAGTGAAAAAACTGGAGAAACACTGGTTAAACAGAGTTAAATAATATTCCTAACAGCAAGTGCTCTTAAGCCTTTTCATATGTTAATAAACGTAGGGAGTCTCCAACTCTGAAAAAATCATCGGACCAAGGGACTTCTTTTTAAATGGAATATACATTTGGAAAAGTCTGCATCAGATGTTCTCTAAGCTCTCTTTCAATTCTCAAATTCCATAGCTTTACCTGAGAGCATCAATTCCAGAAGACCTTTTTTCCTGGGTAGATGATTTAATATACCAGCTTCTCTACAAAAGGCATTCATTCACTCATTCACACATATTCATATTCCTCTCTCTTTCTCTCTCTCTCTCTCTCTCTCTCTCTCTCTCTCTCACACACACACACACACACACACACACACACACACACCCTAAAATTGGATAAACACAAGCATAGGATAAAATCTAAGATTTCAATATAATAAGAGCAGACTAAAACAGTGTTCATAAAAGTGGGAGAAAATAAGCCATACCTTCAAGCAGGTATTCCAGAAGATAATGCCTGGAAAAAGTTATATTTATCTATTACTCAACAACCCAAACACCTGGGGAAAATCCTTGCAATTCTGATAAAAAAGGTAGGCACAAAGACAATAACCCAAAGAGGGAAAGAAAATAATGGTCACCTAGGGAACAATGGAGGCTCCTTTCCCCAACTGCCTCCCAAATGATCCTCTGCCTTTATTTGTCTCGGCCTTCTTGTTTTTTTCCCCTTCAACCACTTAACTTTCCTGTTCTCATCCCACATCTTTTTGCAAGTCTTCTCTGGCAGCTGGCCACAGGGTCTTCCCAGAACAGGACCCACAGTTCAGGAAACCCCGCCTCAGCCCCAGTGTGAGGACAGCGATAGAGAAGGGGCGGCGGAGAACGAGATGAGGCAAGTTCAAACAGCTTACTAAAATCTAGGAACCCAAGCAGATATCTGTTCACAAAAGCAGACAACATCAACTGTATCCGATTCACATTGTGTGTGTGTGTGTGTGTGTGTGTGTGTGTGTACACACAAACTTTTTTTTTTTTTACAAATGTACATATCTCTACATATGTCAAATATCAGTGTTAATCAATTTTTTTTTTTAGTATGAGAATCCTGTTAAAGGTAATAGCTTATGGATCCCACTGCTATACATCTTTTTGGACTAATAAAGACAGAAATAACTGTATTGAAAGCAGATATCGCATGGTAGGCCCCCTGTAAAATTTCCCAAATACACTCCCTGTCTTCACTCCCTTGAATCCCAGATTTATACATCTACACATCAGGAATGTCTGCCATATAACAAATTTGTACACACCTCACCCAATCCCATAAAATAGACTTTCAGAAGAAAATTCAAGTGAAAAAGTGATTTCTCCATGTAACCTCCCTTACTCCTATATTTATTTATCCATGCAATTAAGCACTAAGTAGTCTTTCATGTGCGTTTATGTGTGTGTGTGTGTGCGTGTGTGTGTATGTATATGTATATGTATATATATATATATATATATATATATATATATATATATATCTCACATGATCCCTACAACAACCTAAAGGAGGAAAGATCAGGTTCTAGCCTTCTCATTCTCAGAGGCCAGAGTGACCTCCCCCACCTCTCAGTCTCCAAACTTCAGTGGCCCAAGGACTCAGGCCTCGATTTTCACTTTTCCTCCATCTCCTGAAGTGATCTCACCCTGTTGCATGATTCAAATGACACATATATGTTAACAATGTCCAAATTTCTATTTCAGAACTCCAATCTCAAATATCCAACTACCCTGAAAGGCCAAGGCAGGTGGATCACTTGAGGTCAGGAGTTCGAGACCAGCCTGAACAACATAGTGAAACCCTGTCTCTACTAAAAATACAAAATTAGCCGGGCATGGTAGTGCATGCCTGTAATCCCAGCTACTTGGGATGCTGAGGCAGGAGAATTGTTTTAATCCGGGAGGCAGGGGTTGGAATGAGCCAAGACTGTGTCATTGCTCTCCAGCCTGGGTGACACACTATCAACACACACCTCCTCCCTCCTCCCCAGCATTCACTCTCTCACTAAATGCCAGTAGTCACCACAATGTAGGAGAAAAACCCCCATCAGTCAGTCTTGACATTTCTCTCATACCCCACATCTAAACCATCACCAATTCTATCAGCTTTAGCTTCAAAATATGTCCCATATCCCACAATTTCTTGCCACCTCCACTGCTACTACCCTATTCTCAGTCACTATCATTGTCTTAAGCTAGGCACCAAGAAGGCAGGGTTGTGTCAGTTTTATTCTCTGTTGTATCTGCAGTGTATGACAGACAAAGCTTAGTAAGTGGTGAATGAATACATAAATATTGACACAGAGAGGTGATAAGACTCATAGAGTAAGTAAATGGCAAAAGCCAGGTCTTGAACCCAGATCTCCAGAAATCTAGGGAAGTACTATTTCACAGAATACCACCTCTTAAAGCTTTAAAGAGAAAAAGGAGGGGGGTATACTACTACCTATCACGCCTGTGCTTGCTTGTTTTTCCTTTTACCACTTCTACACACTAAATGCACACTCTCAAAACTCCTTGTCCAGTAGACTTCTCCTCTAAACAGTGAGGAAATGCATACAAAAAAGGAGAATATTTACAGATCCAATGTACAGTAAACTTTCCACTAACGCCCTTATCATTGGGTTTGTTTTGGTAAAATTGTATTTTGTAAAAAGAGAAGAGTAAAGATGACAGGGAGGGGAACAGTTCAGATGTTTCCATAGCCTAATTCCAGTTCTGAAATGAAAATAGCAGAACATGAGGTTGGGAGTAGGGGTGTTTCTAAGATGTGGAGATATATGCATACATTCTATCTAAATATACATTCTTCCTGGCATCCCAAAAGGAGGAACAGCTGTTAGAATATGAAAAGGCTGGGTTATGAAAGGTTTTGATTCTGAAAGAAAGAATAACACTGTTCTAGCACAATAAACTTCCGGGCTTTTCTCAGACCTACAGCAGAGCAGAATTTAGAAAAAGTGCTGGACCCATTACAGGCTCTGCCATAATAAATCCCTTCACTTCTCTGAGTCCCAGGTTCAGTAAAAGCATACAAATAAGATGTGTCTGGATACACAGCAGGGAACACCACACACTGGGGCCTACTGGAGGGTGAAGGGTGGAAGGAGGGAGAGAATCTGGAAAAATAACTAACAGGTGCTAGGCTAAATACCTGGGTAATGAAATAATTTGTACAACAAACACGCATGATGTAAGTTTGCCTATATAACAAACCTGCACATGTAGCCCCGAACTTAAAAAAAACAAGATGTTATGAGTGTACCCTCAGCCCTGACATGCCAGATCTCCCTAATTTTATAGGTGGAGCCCCTGAAAGGACGCAACAGTTACCTCCAAGTTTAATAAAACATATATACCACTGAAATGCACAGGTCCCTTTACTACCAAGTAATAAGGACTACTAAAAAACAAAGTAGATCCAGCTCACAACAAAATTGTATTCACTGATTGAAATACAATTATGACTGTTTTTCTGACTAGCCTAAATCCTTCTAAATCATATTTTTCCAACATGGAACTTGAGACATGCTCAAAAGTGTGTATAGTATTGTACCATCTGTCCAAAAATGAAACTGGTCAAGAAAAAAAAGTGACAAAGTAGACTACTGACCTCCTTAACAGAAGGTTTCGGACACTTTAGGAATACCCATTTATCTCCAAGTAGTATTGGTAATATAAAGAGAAGTCAAGTCAGTACTGCTCGGGTTAAAACGTTAATGCACTAATCACAAATAATTCTTATCAAATTCTAAAACATTAAACCTCTATTAAGTTATATATAAGGCTATTTTTCTGGTCTTTACTCTCATGGCAGTGACCCTCTCAAAATAATGCATCTGTTCGGCTCTATCCTTATTCATCTCAACATGATATGAGACTCTCTACTGAGCTACCATTTCAAAGTTTGTTATTTTTTTAATGTATTCTACTGTGCAGTTTTCAACATGTTCAGCCAAGTCTTCCTTCTCAGTTGCTCCAATTAGTAAAAGTTTTACTAGGCAGATTGAAAAAAAATATATTAATTATGTTTTGCTTAAATTAGTGCATTTGGAAGAAGGTCCCAAAAACCCAAGGGCAGAAGCAGGTGGTTAAGGCTCCACCTTGCCTACTCTTCAGGTTTTTATTCCTTTTACTAGTAAAACAGTATTTGAATAATCTTAATCAGATGTTCAAACTGCTGTATTTCAAGCTTGCTAAAATGGAAGCATGTGCCCACGATCTTTAGAATATATTGTTTATGTTCATGGCAAACACAGACACACACGCCTCTTTTTAAAATAAATATTCAGTGTACACTGTATTTATAAATATTACTTCTATGCATAGGAGAAACTGTATAATTAGAGGCAGTCTCTCCAGCCCAGAAAGCAAGCAAGTACTAAATTCCCAGACCAGGTCCTAGGTCTCACAAAGCTCTATCATCAAAAAACCCAGATCCACGAAAATACTACTGGCAATGTAACAGACACAGATAAGTAGTTGCTGAGTGAATGAATAAATAAATGAATGAATGAATGAACTAATTTTAAAAAGACAAGAACTAAAATTCTACTCCTACTGCTATCTAGCATTATGCTAGCTATCCACCACATTTTTATTTCTCTTTCCTACCAAACTATCTGGACGCAACATAAGGCATTCCAATCAAATGTGATGTTCTCTTTTGTCTCCAAATTACTGCTTGGTATTTAATGGTGTATCTCTTTTCCTAGTTTTTGGGAAGCTTATTAGCAGTGGTTGCTGCTCACAAGAGCTCCTGACAGGGAAGCTGGCACATGCACCCCACCTGGGCTGAGGTGAAAGAGGGTCTCAGAAGCAAGCACAGCTGAAAGCAGGTGGGGGTAAAGTAGTGTTTAGTAGAGGGGAGAAGGATGACATGGAAAGGAAACTAGTTTGTGATCAAAAGTTTTAAGATGGAGGGAAGAAGAGGACAAGACAAAGAAAAAAGAGTAGCTAGGAAAAATGACAAAGAAATAGAGATGGAGGGAGAGAAAGTGTCAAAAGAATTACCCAGAGAAAAGAAAACAGATCTAGGCTGGGCACAGTGGCTGTCACTTTGGTAATCCCAGCACTTAGGAAGGACGAGGCAAGAGGATCGCTTGAGGCCAGGAATTCAAGACCAGCCTGGGCAACATAGTGAAACCCCATCTCTACGAAAAAAAAAAAAAATTAGCCAGGTGTGGTGGCACACATCTGTAGTCCCAGCTACTTGGGAGGCTGAAGTGGGAGGATCACCTGAGCCTGAGAGGTCGAGGCTGCAATGAACTGTGACAGAACGCTGCACTCCAGCCTGGGCAACAGTGAGACCATCACAACAAAAATAAGACAGGAGCTTGCTCTTATTTCCACTTGCATACACTAAGTATTATCAATCATTTGTCCAAGAGCTTTAATAGGCAACATATGGAGGTAATTTATTCTCTTTAGCCCTGTTCTGCTCAGAGGTGACCTCCTCAGTGGGATGGTACAGCAGAGTATACTCTTTATTGACTCTCAAGCAGTATAGGTTTCTGTACCACAAAAGTTTATGCCTTCTAAATTTCAAACAATTTCATGAAAATAATGTCGAAACTACGATACCATCTTTATATTTGTTATTTATTTAATCTTTACCTTAACCCACAAGATTCCAAGGCAGTTTATAAGAACACATTGAATAAAACAGATACATGTATTTTTAAAATCCAGGACTAAGGAGATTATAACATGGGACAAAAAGTCAAGGCTAGTGGAAAGTTATTTGTCGGCTACTGCTTTCCACATAGACATTAAGGATGGGCCACAAACTTGACTTTGAGTTTCCTAGGGGTCAAAAAAATGTGGGAGAGAAACATGATCAAATGAATCGTTCTCAATGTCAAAAAAGGGAAAAGAAAATGTTATTTGAGGAAAAGTTTTTCTGGCGGTAGTTCTTAAATTTTTCTGGGGGAAGAGGGAGCATTTGAAATTTCATCTAGAGCTTTTGTAGTCCTCCCAATTACTTTGGAGAGTTATGCTGTACTTAGAAATATCAACATAAGGGCTGGGTGCAGTGGCTCATGGCTGGAATCCCAGCACTTTGGAGGCTGAGGTGGGCTGATCACTTGAGGTCAGGAGCCTAGCCAATATGGTGAAACACTATCTCTACTAAAAATATAAAAATTAGCCAGGCATAGTGGTGAGTGCCTGTAATCCCAGCTACTCAGGAGGCTGAGACAGGAGAACAGTTTGAACCTGGGAGGCAGAGGTTGCAGTGAGTTGGGATTGTGCAATTGCACTCCAGCCTGGGTGACAGAGCTAGACTATATCTCAAAAAGAAAGAAAAAGAAAGAGAAAAAGAAAAGAAAAAAGAAAAGAAAAGGAAGGAAGGAAGGAAAAGAAAGAAAGAAAGAGGGAGAGAGACAGGGGGCGGGGGAGGAGGAGGAGAGGGGAGGGGAGGTGAGGGGAGGAGAGAAGAGGAGAGAAACGAAAAGAAAGATCCACATAGGGCATTTAGATTCCAAAAAAACAGGCCAGAACATGAGCCTACAAACTATACTCTTCATTTTTAGTGTTCTTCCACAAAGCCATTTCCCCCTAGGGTTCCTCTGTCCTCTGCCTGCATATGGAATTTACTTTCTTAAAATGCACCAACCAAAATGGGCAATTAAAGTGTTTAAAATGCTAACACCATGATAAACAAGAAAATTAATCAGGAGTGAAGAAACAAAAACAATTATCTACTGACCAATGTATTTGGAGAGGTGAAATTTACATAAAATCAAAGAAAATTATGAGAAAGCATCTAGAAAATGCTTGATTATTTGGTGAGGGATTTGGGGCCACAGGAATGAGGCCAGAAAACCTTCCTACTTTGAAAGATTAAGAGTAAACAATGGATGGGTGTTATGAGTACAAGGTGACCATATCAGCCAAACTGGGACACTTGAGAGTTAAAGAGTGTGCTATCAATAATTACACCCAACAACAACAGGTATAAACTGGGGCCACCCCACGCAAACAGGGACATATGGTCACTCTCTGTGTTCATTACGGCTTTACATTCCTATCACATACATTTCCTCATTACACCCCCAACAATATCATGTAGGATAGAGGCCAATAACATTGTCTCCATTTTACAGATAAGAAAATACATGCCAAAAAGATGAGTGAAGTAACTAACTCAGGTTTGCAAAGAGAAATATCTGAACTGAGATTCCACGCAGGTCTACTGACTCCTAACCCAATTCCCTTCTATTAAATTATCTAAGTAATGACCCGGACCCAGTCAAGTATCGATGATGTACACCTAGCTAAGTTCTTTCTCTTTCCAGTAACAGCAATAAAAGTCGAAAACATTTTCAAATGTCAGGAGAAAATATCTACCTTTCAGTTTTAAATGCAAGCACAGCTAGGTTCATATTTTGAGCATTTTACATTTTTCATTTCAAATGTTCTAAATACAGACAAGGATCCTAGATAACAACCACATAAATCCATGACAGGCTTAAATTCAAAACTCTCATGAAATTTAATTCCATTAATTCAGGCTCTCTATTTTATATACTAACAATAATCTTTCTCTGCTTTCTGACCCCTATGTCATCATCTGCCTTACCTTAAGTAGCTATTGATTATGAAATGTTTTACAGTATTAGGTAATTAATGGTCACTCCATCAAGTAATTCTCAAACCCAGCTGTATATCAAAATTACCTGGGAGCTTTTAAAAAACATAAGAATTCCAATCTTTACACCAGGGTCTCCAAGGCTGGAACCCAGAGTAGACAATTTTTGAACTCTCCAGGTGATTCTGAGGCCCATCTGTTCTAATACCAACCCAAATCTGACCCAGCCAAGACTTCCAAGGTAGACACAGCTAACGCCTGACTCACTAGCAACCACAATTATGTCATTCCACTCTCTCTGCAACCCACACATGATTTCTTCTTACTGATTTTCTTTTTCCATCCTCTACAATGCAGTAGCATCCTGCATTAACAGGCAGTTAAGGGCACATACATTGCAATCAGAAAGCTGTGGGGCAAATCCTAGTCACTCCTTCCAAGATGATAACCAACTTCTTTTCAACTAGTCTGTATCAAAAGATAGTAATGGTCACAATCACAACACCAATAATAAAAGCTGATATTTGCTAAGCACTTACTTTGCCACTAACAATGCTAATCACTCTGCATGAATTATCTCAATTGCCACATTCACCCTGAAAAGCAGGACAGTTTTCATCCCCATTTTACATTCCCGGAGAACTTTCCCAAGGTCATACTGCTGGGAAGTAACAGAGCAAGAACACAGAAAGGTCTATTTCTGATACCTAAACTACTCCTTGTAAAAGTACTTCTAAAAGGAATCAGCAGCCCTTCTGGAAAATGAAACATTTAGGCTTTGAAGATGCATCAAAGGTAACTTTTCCAATGGGTAATTTGGGGCTTTGCTGATTGGCTGTTTGGAGAGAAACTGGATCCAATGTTTCAAATGCAACTTCACATCCCAAATATTTCTTACTCTCTAGCTGTCCCACTGGATAAGGTAAAATACACTTCCACTTAGATGTGTTTGATTGGTAGGGTGGCCATATACTTATGAAAATCGTGTATAATTTTTTTTGAGACAGGGTCTTGCTCTGTCACCCAGGCTGGAGTGCAGTGGCACGATCTTGGCTCACTGCAATCTCGGTCTCCCAGGCTCAAGCAATCCTCCCACCTCAACATCTGGAATAGCTGAGACTACAGGCGTGCACACCACCATGCCTGGCTAATTTTTGTATTTTTTTGTAGAGACAGGGTCTCGCCTTATTGCACAGGCTGGGATGGCCATATAATTTACTGTACAAACTAGGGGGTATTAAAAATATCAGGAACTATTCATAATTATGCTGGGAAAACAGGAATAGGCATATAGTGGAATATATGTTCACCCTACTGATGGCAGAATTCAAAGACAATAAAGGGTAAGTGAACTGCCATGGACTCACTCAACACCATGGCTCAATTTCACGCAATAAATAATTTTTGTGTGCCTACCATGTGCCAGCTTCTATGCTAGAAATTGGTCACACAATGATAATAATTCCTGTCAACCAGATACTAATAGAATTGACTAATCATTCAACAGTTACAACATGGTAAGTTTTGTATTAAGGAGAAAAATCAAACTGCAGAATAATACATATGGCAAGATTCCATTTGAGAGGGAGGGAAGAAGGGAGGGAGGAAGGAAGGACAGACAGATTGTATTGAAAGGAATTGTGTAGGAGCAAAAATAATCCTGTAACTCTATATAAATGTGGATCAGGTGAGGTTTCACAGAAGAAAATGTCCTGGGGCTGGGATTTGTGGAAAAATAAATATTAAATAAGAGAAACAGGTGGGACTGGAGACAGCACATTTCAGGGAGAAATAAGAGCACGTGTATCGGCACAAGTTTGAGAGCATATAGAGATCCTTTCATGAAGTGCAAGCTGGTGCACTGGAGGGTGCACCGGGGGTGGGTGGCCAGATATAGGGCTACAGCAGTGGGGAGAGGCAGACCTGGGCAACCCTCTACACCATGCTGAGTCGCCTGGACTCTACAATGAAGATTAGAGGAGGCCAATGAATGCTGATTTTGAGAAAGACCAATGTCAAGTCATTTTGAGAGCAGCAGACAGAAGGCAGAGACCAGCAGTTTGGAAGTAATTGCAATGGTCCAAATAAAAGATGATGTTAAACCAAACATTTATGAATCTCCTCCCTCAGACAAGGGGCCAGGCACTAGGGATTCAAAAATAAACAGGATCTACTCATTACTTTATGGCAAGTGAGGTTTAAATAGAGACAGATATGGGAACAACTTTAATATGGAATAATGAGCATAGATGCTTTAAATAAAAGGTTTAAGTTAAACAATGGAATGTTTCTGACTTTAAGCACTTCAAGAATTGCTAAAGAAAAAGCTAACACAAAGTTTAGCGGTTGTAAAGTCCCAAAACAACGAAGTAAACAGCAGAGGAGAAAAGAACCTTTCTGAGACAGAACTATCCAAGGCTGATCTCTTTTATTAAGTGGTTGTAAGGATAACTGGGAAATACCTGGGCAAATGTTTGGTTCGGTTTGGTTTGGTTTTTGTGAGACAGAGTCTCCTTCTGTCATCCAGGATTGAGTGCAGTGGCATGATCTTGGCCTCCCAGGTTGAGTCATAGGAACTGGAAGGAAGCTCCAGTAACTAGGATAAAGAAAGAGGGCTGGGGAGAGGTGTCTGAGAAAAAGAATCCCCTGGGCCACTCCTTCACCCCAGCAAAAGTCTAGATCAGCACTGTTCAATAAAACAGTCCGCAATAATGGAAATGCTCTGAATCTGTGCTGGGTCCAGTACAGCAGCCAGTCACATGTGGCTACTAGGCACCTAAAAGATGGCTAGTGCAACTGAGAAACTGACTTCTTAATTTTATTAAATGTTAATTTAAATTTAAGTGGTTACCATGTGGCTAGTGACTATTCTATTATAAGGAAATGCAGGTCTAGAGGTTTAGTTTCTGGAAAGGATAAGAAAAGGGTCCTGTGACTAGAGATGCCAGGAGAAGCATGGGAACCTCTGAGCATGCAGAAAGACGGCATCTGCAAACATGCTGAGTGCTGGGGGTCAGGATGCTACAGCCTTCACCCTCTTCCCTGCAGCTCCAGAAATGCTGGCAGCCAGTCCCTAGAGAGACTGGAATATTGTCTTCTGAGGAACGTGACCATCTTACTGGGACCGACCTAAAGACACAGAGGCTGGGAGTTCCCCAATTAATGGCTCACTCTTAGTGATGTTCAAAGTTCACGAACCCCAGGCACATGCTCAGCCTTCCTCCAAGTTTAATCATAAACAAACAGGCAAGATAAACAGATGTCTAAGGAAAGCCTCTAATGCAGATATGGAGACAGAAAAAAGCAACTCAGTGAAAACATTACAGAGAAAAAACTTTAAAAATTAATGTCTTCAGAAAGATAAAAGAATATTTTTTATTTATGAATCAAGAATAAAATGTTTCTTTTTTAAAGTAACATTTCCGAGAAAAAAGGAGCTCTTGAATATTAAAAAGATAATAACAGAAATGAAAACACAGCTGGAAAAGGACCCTATGGAACTTTCTAGGTTGACAGAAATGTTCTATATGTTGTTTAGGGTGGTAACTGCACAAGTGCATAAGACTGTCAAAACTAAGCAAAGGAAACACAGGACTGGCATGCTTTGCTGTAGATAAATAACACCTTAATTTTCAAAAGCTAGAAAAGTTGGAAGATAAGGTTTAGCAAAGGCCGGGTGTGGTGGCTCATGCCTGTAATTCCAGCACATTGGGAAGCCAATCTCTTGAGGTCAGGGTGTTCAAGACCAACCTGAACAACACGGTGAAACCCCGTCTCTACTAAAAATACAAAAATTAGCTGGGCGTGGTGGCAGGCACCTGTAGTCCCAGCTACTCAGGAGGCTGAGGTGGGAGAATCACTTGAACCAGGAGGCAGAGGCTGCAGTGAGCTGAGTCCACACCACTGAACTCCAGCCTGGGCAAGAGAGTGAGACCTTAAAAAGTAAAAGAACAGTTTGAAAATAGGAGAAAAAAGATAAGAAAATTAAAAGGGGCAATCCAGAGAGTTACGCATCTGAATTCTTAAAAAAAAGACAGAGAAAGTAGAGGGGAGAAAATCATAAGCAAAACTATAAAAGTTTTCCCAGAACCAAAGGCTACCCAGCTGCCAGGTTAGAAAGGCCCACCAAAACAATGGAGAAAAGACCTGTTTTGGGCATTCCTGGGAAATTTCAGAACATTGGAAACAAAGGTCTATAAGCTTCCAAAAGAGAATAAAACAGGCCATATTCGAAACATCAAGAATTGAGAATATTCTCAGGCTTTTTAACAGCTGCACTGAGGAGAGACAATCAATGCCTTCAAAATTCTTAAGGGAAACAACTTCCAACCCAAAAGTCTATAACCAGCCAAATTATCAACAAAGTGTGAAGGAAGAATCAACAAATATTTAGACATCAAAGATTTCAAAAAATATACTGCTATGCAACCTTCTGAAGCTAAGAGAAGACAAGCTCCAACACAGGAAATAAAGATTAAACAAAGAGGAAGAGAAGGGAATTCCCAGGGGCACAGAACAGAGTTATCTCAGCACGAGAGCTGTGGTCAGCCTTAGAGGATAATGACCAGTCCCCACATGAGCAGGCCAACTCAAGAGATACTTATGTTGAGATACTTATGTTGAGGGCTGTCACTGGCAAGATCTCCATAGACTGCATGGAGGGCAGAATTCCCGGGTGAGCCTGAACCAAATTCCTAGTGGAATTTGGTTTTCCTTAATCATGCATTGATGAAGTTCCTGCTCCACCGTCCCCCCATCCCCCGCCCCGTGTCCTGCTGCCTGAATCAGCAGAAGACTATTTCACCCCACAGAAGTATTCCATGTGGCCTATTCCGGAGAGATGGATATAAGCCAGGATAGAGCAGCTCATTCCCCTTGACTCTATTCCTTCCAGGCTCCCAACAGCTGGGCCCAATGCAGTCCTCCAGGCACCCTCAACTATGAGAAGCCCTGTTTCCCATAATTCATTCATGATCTTTTCCACTAACTTTCCGAAAAGGGTCCCTGCAACCTGTCAACTCTGGATCCAGACTTGACCCAGAATTTCTGTTCAGATCCACGGGTAATGAATTCAATCACAGGTCATGAAGCTCTTCTGGGAGCCTTCATCTAGAGATGGCATCACTGCTCTTTCCTTATACACCTAGGTTTATGCTTGCGTTGGGAACAGATACACTGGTAGGAAGGGAATGATTAATACTAAAGTGGGGGTGACTGTTATACCTGGGGTACCAGGTGATTTCTAAGATCCCAGTAATGTTCTCTTTCTTAACCTGAATGGTGGATACAGAGGTATTTTTCTCTACCCATAATGGTTTCTATAGCCCTCTCTATGTTGATACATTTTTCAATTTAAAAAGTCCCCTCCATGGAAAGTTACATATATTTAAACACCCTAAGGAGATACTCAATACTTTTCAAATACCTTATTCTGAGATACTACTTAGTCAAGGGCCTGGTAGCTAGGCTAGTTTTCTCCTTTTAAATCAGAGGCCTTTGCTAAAAACATGCTCCACCAAGTCCTTGGCCAGACCAAGAAGGAGCCAAGTTTGAGCCCCCTCTTTGTAGTTAATGGACTAGAGGTACTGGAGCAGCACTGTATGTCCTGCATCTGGCATTTCAATCCAGATGTTAGCTGGGCCAGAAAGAATGACCAGGGCCCTGAACAAATTGGGTTCCAACGAGCAATACAAGTTCCACTCAGTGAATGTGAAGTGCAGTCAACTGAAGAAAGAAGGTCCAGATTTCTAAATGAAATGTTTCATTATAGGTCAGGCGCGGTGGCTCACACCTGTAATCCCAGCACTTTGGTAGGCCGAGATGGGCGAATTACGAGGTCAAGAGATCGAGAACATCCTGGCCACCAATATGGTGAAACCCTCTCTACAAAAATTAGCTGGGCATGTGCGCACCTGTAGTCCCAACTACTCAGGAGGCTGAGGCAGGAGAATAGCTTGAACCCAGGAGGCAGAGGTTGCAGTGAGCCGAGATCGCACCACTGCACTCCAGCCTGGCCACAGAGCAAGATTCAGTCTCAAAAAAAAAAAAAAACAGAAACAAACAAACAAATAAAGAAATGTTTCATTATAAAGCTGCTTGGAATTAAGATCTTCCAGAAGCTATCCGCACAATTTTCCGCTTAACTAGGAAATATTTTTCCTTTAGATACATGAAATTACATGAAATCATGTTGATGCAATGTGTTGGAGATTACAGTGGTTAATAAATAACTGAAGCTTGAAAAAAAGTCAATTACCTTATATTCTCCAGTAATCAAATACTGTGGTTCTTTAAACACCATCTTGAATGGCAGCAATTTTCTAAAGTTCTACCTAGGTAATAATCCCTTTGACTTTCATTTGCCAGTTTGCACCATTATTTACTAGTAATCTATGTCTCCTTAGCTAGGCTGAAAATAGAAATGAACAAAAGCATGACTTTTCCTAATGAGTCCATTAACTACTATAAAAACAATAATGGTCCTAACTCAAATAGGGTGGGGCCTGACAGACACATTAGATCATATCAGGACAGAGTCGGGTTCTTGGACGAGGTCCTTCCATCACTCTATGCCTTCCCACCTCCAGCACCTGCTAAGCACAAGGCCTGGCACAGAGTAAGAACTCAACTGTTTCTTGATAAATAATAAATGACATCAGAAGAAAACAGTGCTAAGAATCAAGTGACAAATATGACCTAAGTACTTAATGAAAAAGTAGCTCCCTAAAGAAAGGTAAAAATCACTGTGATCATTTCTGGCTAAATGAATCAAATAAAATTTTTAAGTATAAAGAAGAGGTGTGGTATTAAGGATAATCCTTGAAAATTATTTCCAAATCTGAAAGTGATGGAAACAGGGAAAAGTGGCTTACACAAAATGAATTGTAATTTAAATAGGATAAACAGGACAGGTGCAGTAGTGCATGTCTGTAATCCTAGCACTCTGACAGACCAAGGCAGATGGATCACTTGAGCCCTGGAGTTCAAGACCAGCCTGGGCAACATGGCAAGACCCCATCTCTACAAAAAACATAAAAATTAGCCGGATGTGGTGGCATGTGCCTGTAGTGCCAGCTACTTGGGAAGCTGAGAATTACTCAAGAATTGCTTGAGTCCAGGAAACAGAGAGTACATTGAGCTGAGATCATGCCACTGCACTCCAGCCTGGGCAACAGAGCAAGACTCTGTCTCAAAATAAAATAAAATAAATGAAATAAATGCTGGCAGTGGAAAATTTCTCATCCAGCACAGTGACAGACTCTAGGCAGAGCCTATCTCCCTTTGACAGCATGGTGTAGACTGAATCAGTTCTAACCCTGCCTCTGCCGGAATCTAACTCTGGGCCTTGGACAATTCGAGGAACTCTTCTGGCCCTCAGTTTTACCACCTGTAAAACAGGCAGGCAAAATAAATGACCATGAAGCTCCCTGAAGGCCAACAGGGTTGTAGGAGTCCATATATTCCTGCTTACTGATTCACCATCTGGGTTAAGTATCAAAGCAGTACACAGGGATACGTCCAGTGCAAAACTCTCTCTCATATCCTACTGGTAGAGAAAATAAGAGACAGTTTCCAATTCAGGTGCTTTTGTTCAGTCTAAGTTCTAAAAGCTTTTTATAAATGCTATGCTTTAAAACAGTTAAATGTATTTAGTGACTTTTAACCTGAAAACTGCTAAAAGCCAAGGAAAATAATGCAAGTTGAACTTGTGCCCATTACTATTATAATTCCATTTTTTAAAGTAACTCATAAGTGTGAATGACTCACACATCTGAATATGAGATATTCCTTTATCATTTCATCTTCTATGCCAGTAATCCCACATTACAGAGTGCCAAAGCCCTTTAATAAGTGTAGCATATGTTTCTACCACATTCCAAAATCCAGCACAAGACTGCTGCATTGGGAAAAAAAATCTAAGTGAAGATTTCTGGGCTTTGGATCACAGGACCCCAAGTCAGTTGACAAAAACATGACTCCCTTGCCTCTCCCTTTCTGCATAGCATCTAGACGACTGATAATTGAATGCATGACAACTATTCTTCAGGCTCATACAGCCCTTTGAAGTGTACAAAGCACTTTCACTCTATTAACTGATTTCCAGTGACCTAGTAGAGTGTGTAGGGAAGATGTTACTGCCTCCATTTTACAGATGAACAGAGATTCAGAGAATTTAAGTGACTTGCATAAGGTTATGCAGCTAGCAAGTGGCTGAACTGAGACCAGCACTCAGGTCATCTAAAACCAAAACCTGATCTCTTCTCACCAAATTGGTTTGTAACCTAAGGATAAGAAAGTAAGTGGCTGAAATAAAAACTTTTAGAAATTTTTGTGATTACACTATTGGGAGTAGATCAACTTTCTATAAACACTGTAGCTTCTCTATTCCCTTCTTAGTCCCTTTGTATGGTGGGTTGTTAGAGTGAGACAGCTTACCCATTTGGACTTGACTCCAGATATATCTCCTTTCCATTTCCAACCAAGAGGATAATTCTTGAACTCTGTCCTTGGAATATGAAATACCAACTACAGTATGACTTGAGTCAACAACGGTAAAGAGAGGTTAACTGGCCACAAATCACAGAGTTGCACAGGCAGAGTAGATCAGCATGGGGACTTCAATCCCTACAAATACACATTCAGACATTCCATCATCCCTCCTGAGACACAGGTCTTCCAGCAATTCTTTCAGTGACAAAAATTTCCTAAGCAGCCTATGTTGCTATTAGTTTCCTCATTTGATTGTTTTTATGAAAAAAAAAAAAAAAAAAAAACTCACTATTAAATGGTCTCCCCATTTAGTTACTTTAGAACAGCTAACCAGACCATCCCTGCACCCTGTATAAATAAAAATAAGTTTTTTTGTTTTTGTTTTTGTTTTGCATTGACCTGACAATTTCATTGGCAGCTACAACTAACTACACAATAGCTGGAGGTAGGGAGAATCACTCTGTATCTTTACCTTTAATTATACACTAAGGGCTGGAATTCCCTGTCAGTTTATTCACCCAAGCTTACAAGAAGTCATAATGTGGGAATTTCCAAAGCCAGTCAAACATCAGGAGTACAAATGTCACATACCTACACTTCTCAGTTTACAAACACATTTTTTTAAAGCTGACTAGTAACAATATAAAAATCTTCCCCCCATTCACCACTTCAAACATTTAGTATGATTTAGGTTTTTGGTTAACCATGCTTGTCAAATGCTTTAAGGTGCTAAATTGCTAACTGGGCTGGAACTTTCTAACCATACCTCATTTAAATACAATCATAGATTACATATTAAAAACTTAAATCTCCAAGTCTCCAAATGAGACCTGCTTTATAATCTGAATAGAAAATAGTTGGTAAGTAAACAAGCTAATCATGAACACCATCTCTAGAGTTAAAAAAAAAAAAAAAAAAAAAGACCATAAGGAGTGACTTTGATATCAGTCAAACCTGAGTTTAAATCCTGGCTATGCCACTTATGAGTTGTGTATGGTCCTGGGCGCTTCTGAGCTTCTGAGCCTTAAATTTCTGCATCTCTAGTATCAATTCACTCTAACTGTTGTCGAGGACCAACCACAGCAGAAATTACACATTAGGTACTAAATGAAAAAGATACTTATTAGCTACTATAAATGTAAATTTGGAATACAGGCCAAGTGACTCTGTGGATAATAATAACGTAGAAAGTTGGGGTAGGAAGCAATTGCAGGTTCTTTCTATTAATATCCTACTTTCTACCCTTCAAGTCCCAACCCAATCCAACCTCCTCCTCCACTACCTAGTTCCATCAACTCCAGCCTACAGTGACTGACACACAACACAATTAGCCCTTCTTTAAACATTTTATTGTGTTTCTGAGGTCACTACTTGCTGGTCCTAACACTTATATGTTTAAGAATACCTTAAGCAGAAAGGGTCTCTGTGTTTCTAACTTCCAGTCTCACTACTCCTTCATTATTCTAACTCATTATAAACTATATTGAGACCACAAGTGATTACACAGTGCCATTTAATTAGAATTGTGAATGCTTGAAAATGCAAAAATCACCCTCAAACAGTTATCAGATAATTTTAGCTTATTAAACACACATTTTTCTTAACACTCCAAAACCACTTTGGTTCCGATCACATGGGGACATTCCCATTGGTTGGCTGTGGTGACTATGTCACAAATTAGAGTCCCTCCAGCTAAGATTCTCAGGCCTAGGGTGCTGTGACTAATCCACTTCACATCTATTCAGATACTCTCATTTTCTAAAGCTTCAAAACCACCAGCCAAAAACAACTTTATTCAAACACAGAGTTTAGAATCAAGGCCATACATATCATGACTTAAAACAAAATGAAGCTTAAACTCTCCCCAAAGACTTCTCTGCACTTTGCCAGGTCTTACTGAAATGGTTCCAATGCATCAGACCAACGGTTCCCAACACCTCCTACCCCAACTCTCGCTGCTTTTCAAAACATGTACGTCGTAAGGCTCTCCCTTTACTACCCTGAAATGAAAATCAAAAATAATATTAACTATATACAATTTCAACATAATATAATGTCCTAACTATAAATAAATTACTAAAGAAATCTGTAAGCATATATATTTCAGTAAGTAATTGCTCTGTCACGAGTACATCGGAAGACATAATGAAGTACTCTAACACTTACAACAACAGAACAACCCTGAACACAATAACTATAAATGCAGTCCAATACTTGCATATTATTCTTGATGACACAAATACATGCATACCAACATTAGTAAGCTTTTGGTAAAGTTACAAACAAAATAGTGTAGTATCTTATATAGTGTATCATATCAATTTACATAGTAGTGGCATTCCTAGAAAATCAAGGGTATATCAAAACAATGCAAAAAGTACTTTACATAAAATAGAATGAGGTTCTAGGTTCAGAAAATTACAAAACAGGCTTTTTCCTACAAGCATGTCTGGGAAGACATTTGAAAGTCACGTAGGAAAGAGAAAAATTCTTCCATCCACAGGACTACTGCTGTGCACATTACAGGATTTCTAGGATTCCTAGCCATGACCTCTTAAATGTCAAAGGTACCCAGCCTGGCATCAAAGAGACAAATAACAAGGGCCCACTGCTCCAGCTGTGCACTGCTATGAGGCCAAGTAGGGTCTTACTGTCTTTGTGTGTCACGCACTGACTTTAGCACTATGTGTGGCTCCTAAGTAGGTGCTCAGTTAGTCTGAGGAAGTGGGTGGTAGTTCTTCTAAAATTCTGTTTGTTCTGAAGTAGCGGAAAAACACAATCAGTATTTTCAGGAAACTGAAAGATGGCATCCAACTGACAGGAATGTAGAACTGATAACATTCACTTAAAACCACAAATACTTCATAGGATGCTATTATTCCAATCCCATAATGATGATCTAAAACCAGGACAACAAATACATATGGTGGGCAGGGGTTGAACAGGCAAAGCACAGATGATTTTTAGAGCAGTGAAAATACTCTGTGTGATACAATGATGGTAGGTACATGTCACCATACAGTTGTCCAAACCCATAGAATGTACAACTCCAAGAGTGGACCCTAAACTATGGACTTTGGGTAATAACGATGTCGGTGTAGGTTCATGAAGTGCAACAAATGTACCATTCTGGTTGGAAATGTTGGTCATAAGGGAAGTTATGCATGTGGGAGATCTGAACCTTCCTTTTAATTTTGCTCTAGGCTGGGCACAGTGACTCATGTTGAGAGACTGAGGAAGGCACATCACATGAGGTCAGGGGTTCAGGACCAGCCTGGTCAACATGGTAAAACCCTGTCTCTACTAAAAAAAATTTTAAAAAGTAGCTGGGCGCGGTGGCACGCACCTGTAATGCCAGCTACCTGGGAGGCTGAGGCAGAAGAATCACTTGAACCCAGGAGGCAGAGGTTGCAGTGAGCCAAGATTGCACCACCGCACTCCAGCCTGGGCAATAAGAGGAAAACTCTGTCTCAAAATCAGAAAAAAAAAATTTTTTTTGCTCTAAACCTAAAACTGCTCTAAGAAAATAAAGCCTTAAGGAAAAATAATAAAACAACAAGAAGAAAAACGTGTATACATCATGGCCTGATGTCCCACAGAGCCTGGGAATAGCTTTAAAATCACCTAAATGTGGCGCCAATGAGTCCTGCCAACTGATTAGGCTTCCTGACCTCAAAAATATGGGAGAAGACAATTAGCCAGTTAAAACTGACTTCCTGTGGGTAACTGGGCCTTCCACACCATGCAATCTAGTAATTCCCACTATCATCATTTGAGCACTTACCAGGCTCTTCAGGCACATAGTGCCATGCACTTATTTGACCTTTATACAACGAGACATGGTATAAATTCCTACTTTACAGGGAACTAAATGAGGCCCAAACATTAAGACCCAAGGTCAAAAGCTGTTAAAGCCCAGACTACAGTCCAGATCTATCTAGTTCCAAGCCTATGCTAGTTATTTGTCTGCAACTACCTATAAAATCACCTGTCTGGAGGAGTGGGGTTGTAAAGCTTCCTACTAGAGTGGTACCTCTCCTCTGCACACACCCAGGAGGTGGGCAGGCCCCTTTAGGTAGATGACAGATAGCATATCAAATAAAAGCCAAAACAAAATTCCTCTCTGCTGCTCAGCCAGAGTCACAGAAAGCTGAGAAGAAACCCAAATTAGATCTTTAAACCGAGCTGTGGACACCAGGACCACACATTCCCTGATGCATAAAGATTCAAAGCTTCGGAATGGCATCAAGCCCCAGTGACTGCTGGCTCTAACCTGTCTTCACTCCAATCCCTGCCTCTCTCCTATGGCCAGTGCTATTGTCCCCAGACCCCACTTTCCAGCTCTGAGTACACACTAGATCTTTGCTCACCTGATGGTGCAGAGGAAATGCTCCTCCTACCTCCTCAGTATATGACTCCTGCCCATTATTCCAGACTCCCTTCCCCGCACCCCCAAGCGGCTCCGTACTGTGCAGGTGGAACAGACTGACCCACTTCAGAGCCACCTTAGCACCGTTCATGCACACACTTTCCTCAGAGCCCTTACCTCTGTCCTCCTTACATCAACAATTATCAGTATACACAGCCCTTCCCTAGAGGGTTAGTTCCTAACGTACCCCTGTATTCTCCTACAATACTGATCACAACCACCACCATCACTAGACATACAGTCCACCTGATGAATGCCTATGATATGATATGGCTGCCACTCTATACACGTTTTGTTTAATCCATATATCAGTTCCATTTTACTGATGAAGAAACAGGCCTGGCATAATCCAGCCTTCACTGGCACTACAGCAGAGTACATACAAGCACAGAGTCTGGAACCAGAACACGTGTGTTTGAATCCCAGCTCTACCACATGCCAGCTGGGAAATCCTGGGTAAGTTATTTAGACAGTCTGTGCCTCAATTTCCTCATCTGTAAAACAATGATCGTAACACATGCTCCGTAATATTTTGGTCAGCATTAAAAGAATTAATGTATATGAAGGCACTCAGCACAGTGTCTGGACATAGCAGGAAGTAAACAAGTGCTTGCTACTGTTATCATCATCACTGTCTCCAACCTTGTCTTCCATTATGCCCCAAGTCCGTATTTTTATGTCCTGAAATATACCAACCACTTCCCACCTTTGTCTAACTGACTCTTCTGCCTTGACTGCTCTCTGCCTGCCAGCTCCTCACCATTCTTTGGGTCTGTTTATGTGCTTGCCTTTGACAGATGTTCCCTGACAACCCTATTAAGAAAGAGCTCTGTTTCTCTGGCCTCGTCTCCTGTGTCCCTTCTCCCCCTTCCAGCTCCTATTAATTTTACCACACCCTGTTTCTTTTCCTCAGAGCACTTACGACAGCCTAGGATTGTTATGTGTTGGTCCATGTATTTGTTTTGTGTCCACGTCCTCACTAAAGATAAGGGAAAGAACCATGTCTGTCTTCCTTTTTTATCTTCAGCCAGCCAAGGGCAATGCTCAATAAATATTTGTTGGATAAGTGGGCAAATGAATGAATAAATGAGGCTCAGAAAGGTTTAATAATTTGCCAAACATTACACAGTCAACACTAAAGACAAATTTCAAACCCAGATCTGACTCCAAAGATGGTGCTCTTTGTAGCTTGGTACCCTGCCTCCTTTTACACTACAGGTACTTAAGAAGTAGCTGTTGAATTAATAAATGAACAAAACACAGAATGCTTAAGGTAACACATGGATGGTCACTGCTGCTATGGGGACAGTTGTTACCCTGCAAAGTGCCATTTTCTCTATTTGGTCAACTCTGAATATTGATCAACTCAACTGTCCATTAAGCAGCCACAATGAGCACATCTGTATAATGCAAAAGAATACAAAGCCACTGTATTTGGCTGGAAGATAGCAGGTAGGATCAGGACTACAGCACATGGTTGGGCAGGTTGGATACTGCCAAGAATTCCCAGTTAAGGTGAGAAAGTGATCGCTGAAATCTAGCCTGCCTTTTACTAGCCAGGCCACACTCTCTGGCACAGGGCTGCCCCATCCAGAAAGGTGCTGTTTTCTAATTCTCCCAAAGATAGCATATAGACTGATAGCAGCCCTAAGGGGGGTCAGTCTTATTTCTTAAGGCTGGGTCTCTATACCACGGGAGTTTAATGGCATAAAAGGCACTGATTGCTGATTATTAAGAACAAAATGCCCCTCCCAACCTGCCAGTACCCCTGAAACAGCCACTTGGGGTGAAAGCATTCTATGTCATGAAGTGCTTATGATAATACAAAAACAGGGAAGGGCAGTTAGTTCGTTCACTGCCACCTTTTAACTCAGATTAGTCTATCATATTGGCCTCTATTACTTGTCAGAGCAGAGAAGCCTGACAGCTGGGACCTGAATAGATTAAGTTTCCATGCAATAAAAGATGATGAGAAAGATTCCAGAACAAAGAATACTCCCAGGAAAAGTAGGCTCAGACTGGGGACCCCAACCATCCTGCATTTTGCTTTCTCCCTGAAGCCACTTCTCACTGCACCTAGTAGGTATACAAGAGTGCATTCATGTACCTACATACATGCACACACAAAACTAAAGAAGGGATGTCACTTGAGTGCCCAGCTTCCTGCCCCCTCCAGAAATCCTAACTGCTCAGCAGAGAAAGACAGCTTAGAGAAGCATAAAGAGACCCAAGAACTCTTCCTCTTAGCTTTCCCAGTAACTTCTGGAATTATATTTGGAAAGTCACTTCCCCCCAGACCTGAATTTCATCATTTATAAAATGATTGAGGCTGCAGTATGTGAAAGATCAGGATTTGCAAGCTTTGTTCTGAGTGACCAAAAGGTTCTGAGTGCTATAAAACTCTGTAAAAAAAATTTATTCGATTTTGTTTTTAAGACATTAATGATTTTAGAGATTATAATAAACTCCTACAGATTCAAATTTTATTAGATATTTTAGCCCACTGAGGATCACAAATGTGTTCACATTACCTTTCTGCAGACCTCAGAATAAAGCTACACTTGCCAATTCTAGGCTTATATTTGAGTATCTTGTAAATATGTCACTGATTCTGAAGAAAACTTGAACTCTTCTTTTAAAAATTCAGGCCTGCACTTGTCTGGTGCCTTAAAACTGTTCAAACAAGCATACTGCTATAGCATACTTGCAGTATGTTCAGTTAAATCCCAGGCAAATCTCAGGCACATCTGCTGGCTCATGCTCTTATCACAGGGGAATAGTCAGTTATGCAAAAAGAAACGAATTTATAACAGGATGTATCATAATAAAAAGAGTGAGCACACATTATCATCTGTCTTGCAGTTTGTAATAAAGAATGAAAGCGTTTGTTAAACAGTGTGACTCTGCTTGGAGACCAAAGTTCCCCCTATTCATCTTTCAGGCTTGTGGATCAATTTAATTAAAGAGTATCCTGAAACTGAAAGATGTCAGTAAACTATTCTAATCTGCAGTGACTTATCCATGCAAATCAGAGTTTTCTATACTGCAAACAAAACTAAATCCAGGCATAACCTGGGTAATAAAACTGGCATTTGACTGGGACTGCCACTCAGAACCCAAGTTAAAATTCAGTGCTCACTAAAGCAGCTTCACTATTCTCTTGATGTTACCATAAGTAAATGGATGATTCTTATAAGTTATGATACCTACAAGTCTGAACTTATAAAATTAGTATCTTATAAGTGCATTTACTTATGGTAAGTAAATGGATGATTCTTATAAGTTATGATACCTAAAAGTCTGAACTTAAAAATTAATCTCTTACAAAAAGAACAAAGCTGGAGGTATCATGCTACCCGACTTCAAGCTATACTACAAGGCTACGAAAACAAAAACAGCATGGTACTGGTACCAAAACAGATATATGGACCAATGGAATCGAACAGAGGCCTCAGAAATGACACCACACATCTACAACCATCTGATCTTTGACAAACCTGACAAAAACAAGCAACGGGGAAAGGATTTCCTATTTAATAATTGGTGTTGGGAAAACTGGCTAACCATATGCAGAAAATTAAAACTGAACCCCTTTCTTACACCTTATACAAAAATCAACTCAAGATGGATTAAGGACTTAAATGTAAAACCTGAAACCATAATCAGGACATAGGCATGGGCAAAGACTTCATGAATAAAACACCAAAAGCAATGGCAACAAAAGCCAAAATTGACAAATGGGATCTAATTAAACTAAAGAGTTTTTGCACAGCAAAAGAAACTATCATCAGAGTGAAGAGGCAACCTACAGAATGGGAGATAATTTTTGCATCTCTCCATCTAACAAAGAGCCAATATCCAGAATCTACAAAGAACTTAAACAAATTTACAACGAAAAAACAAACAATCCCATCAAAAAGTGGGCAAAGAATATGAACAGACACTTCTCAAAAGAAGACATTTATGTGGCCAACAAACATATGAAAATGCACTGGTCATTAGAGAAATACAAATCAAAACCACAATGAGACACCATCTCATACCAGTTAGAATGGTGATCATTTAAAAAAAAAACAAGAGATGCTGGAGAGGATGTGGAGATATAGGAACACTTTTACACTGTTTGTGGGATTGTAAATTAGTTCAACTATCGTGGAATGAAGTGTGGCAATTCCTCAAGGATCTAGAACCAGAAATATCATTTGACCCAGCAATCCCATTACTGGGTATATACCCAAAGGATTATAAATCATTCTAATATAAAGACACATGCACATACATGTTTATTGCAGCACTGTTCACAATGGCAAAGACTTGGAACCAACCCAAATGCCCATCAGTGACAGACTGGATGAAGAAAATGTGGCACTTATACACCATGGAATACTATGCAGCCATAAAAAAGGATGAGTTCATGTCCTTTGCAGGGACATGGATGAAGCTGGAAATCATCATTCTCAGCAAAGTAACACAGAAACAGAAAACCAAATACCACATGTTCTCATAAGCAGGAGCTGAACAATGAGAACACATGGACAGAGGGAGGGGAAAATCACTCACTGGGGCCTGTCAGGGGGTAGGGGGTTAGGGGATGGATAGCATTAGGAGAAATATCTAATGTAGATGACAGGTGGATGGCTGCAGCAAACCACCATGGCACATGTATACCTATGTAACAAACCTGCATATTCTGTACATGTATCCCAGAACTTAAAATATAATTTAAAAAATTAATATTTTTGGTACACTAAGATTCCATGTGGGACTTGATATGAAATAGGGCTCCTCGGTTTTGAAAGAGTCAAAACTACCATGCCAGATTCCCTCAAAGTCCTCTTCATGTTCTAATATTCAGAGGAAGCAAATTCTAAGTACATCTGGATTACCTGCTCATCCTTGTTCAACCACACTCCACACAGACTACAACTTTCATAAGAAGGAAGGGCCTAAGAAAAAATATTCCCTTTCCATTCCCAACAAAAGTAAGGTTTCATCTACCGGGGGCAGGTGGTAGCTGTTCACTCTGTGTGCCAGTCACCCAAGTCCCGTGAAAACGTTCAGCTCTCCCCAACCATGGCAGTAGGACACAGCATTTGGCACAAGGCTGACTGGTTGTGCCCTGGGCAATTACTATGCTCCAAGGGCATCACCCCTAGGAGCTCAGACCAGCGTTCAGGGGCCTCAACCTTGGGATAAAGGATGCACTCCTTTTGTGTACAGGCTACTCCATCTCTCCTACTTTCCCATCTCTCTTTATCAAAACTCTGTCCTTTAATGGTAAATTGTTACAAACTCTCAGGAGGCAATCTCGTAAGGCAATAAAAAGAGCTAAACAACTGGAACCCATGTGACTCTCAGAAATTTATCCTAAGAATACATAATGTATACACACAGAGATCTAGCTATATGGCTATTAATCAAAGTGTTGTTCACAACAGCAAAAAAAAAAAAAAAGAAACCTAAATGTATTTTAAAATTAATATTGGCTCTAAAAAAGAGGAGGAATATCCAATCAACAAAATGCCCACAATATCTTTAACAATAATAATAGCTACATTTTGGACTACTTATCATATAACTGGATCCTCTGATAAGGTTCTTTACATCTCATTTAATGCTCACACCAACACTATGAGGTAGACATTATGGCACTTTATAAATAAGAAATCTGAGATTCATTAAAAAAGTAATTTAACCAAAGGTAATCTAGCTAGTAAGTGTCAAGGTTAGGTTCAACCTAACTCACTCACTCACTCACTCACTCTTACATCCAACAAACATTTGTCAAGCATTTACTAGTGTCGGCATGGTGCTACATCCTACTTTGTTGCTGGGGAATTTTTTTTTTAATTTTCATGTTGAAATAATTTTAGATTTATACAAGACCTGCAAAGATAGTACAGAGAATTCCCATATACCTTCACTCAACTACTCCTAACACTAATGCTATGGTGTTTAATTGACAAAATGCAATAATCATCCATTCTACCACCAAATAATCAAGAGGGCACTTGGTAGCCCCAGCTGACACCCGCCTCTGCCTGGGACTGCACACAATCTCTGTTCCCCACTGACATCTGACTCCGCACTGCCCTCCCCACTCCACCATCCCAAAGGAAAGACAAGGGAATTAAGAAAATTACCACAAATCAAAGGTTCTTTCTCCTAGTAAGAATTAAGCCACTGCTAACAGGAAGTAAAGCCATAGAAAGAATTATACTTTTTAATCAAGTACAGAACCTCGAGAAATCTCAAATAGGAAAGAACAGTAATAATGAGAAAAAATAAATAAATATAATTAAACACTACAACAGAGTTAGCTATATGCACCAGGCATCATGCCAAATGCTTTATTATTCATTTAATCCTGAACATCCCCTAAGGTGGGTACCACTGTTATTCGCATTTACAGATGAGCAAACCAAGGTACCGAGAAGTTTTACTCAAAGTTCCACAGCTCATAAAACATTTCCCTTTCCAGGAAAGAAAAGAGAACACAAGGCTCCCCCAGCCTCTATTTTGAACTTCTAAGCTATTTTTAACAACAATGGCCACCATCCAGTCATCAGATATGACCAATCTCCAGCTCAGCGAAACTATTCATGAGTGCAGCATTTTTCAGCCCTTGAGTAGTCTCTGCCTAAGTGATGTATCCCTCTGCTGTACATGTTTCCAAGGGAAGTGACAAAATTTCTAAGGGACTTGCACAACACTGTCAAAAAGCAGGATTCCAAAAGGCTACCATGTATGTTTTCACAATCCCCCAAGAGTACCTGCCTCTTGTCTGTACCATCCCCTCAGCAATCTCTGCAATGGGCTGATGCCCGCTCTTCAACAGAAATTATTCAACAGACACATCAGATGCCCTTCTCACGCTGTACCACACTGACAGTCTCTACAAAATTGTGGTGCCAGCATTCACTTCAAAAGATCAGCATGTCTCTGGCTACATGGCAAAGATGTAGGGTATAAAAAGGGAATTGTCTATTTCTGGCACCAAAAAATGGAATCTATTTGCCTCACCAAGCACTCTGCTGCTCTAAAGAAAGTTTCTGCTTTCAAAGAATCCTGGGTTTGTCTTTAAATTCACATTGTTTCATACTGAAGTGACTAACTCTGAATCATTCAAAACCGCTCTGGTCTTTAGAATTTTCAGGCACTACTGAATATACACTACTATATAAATATGAGCATTCTCAAGCAACACACACTAAAAGACAGAGAGCCAACGGCCTAACCCAGGTCCACCTCTGGAATTTGGGAGCTGACAGAAAGTGACACAAAACCACCAGAAGTACAAAGCAGAAGGACAGATAAATGCTAACCAAAATGCAGGAAGGGACAGGGTCTGTTAGGAAGCTAGAAAACATGGAGAGAGGGAAAAGCCCCAAAAACAGCCCCTGTTCCTGATCACCAATTGGGATCAGTGAAGAAAGGTTTCAGTGGGATCCCAGGAGACATCTCTCAAATGACCTCTAGCTCCAGTTCTGGGAAACTTGCTAAAAAAACGATCCAATAAGTAACACAAAGGCACAACATATGAAGCTGCTTTTTAAGGCTGTAAGAATCTCTTGTCACAGCTCTGAGAAGGGGAGACTGAAGGCTGGAGGCAGCCACACCAAGGAACCAGGCAGTGGAGAGCAGGGTCATTTCCTAACTGGAAGACCTGGTATCACCACAAGGTTGTAGTGACTCACTGAGATGAATCCACAGAGCAGTAAAGGAAAAACTACAGTGAAGGGAGAGCTGGGGCGCCATTACAAAATGAGATTGGTGAGAAGCTCAGGTTGTGGACTCACAGGAGTCCCCCTCAATCCTGACTATTCCCTAGGCTCTGTCTTCCTGAATTATGTGAAAACCTTCCACCTACTGGACCTACAGAGTTCTGGTTCATCCTCTCAAAGTGCAGATCAGATGCCTCACCTTGCTGGTGAAGTCCTGTGGACTCTAAATATAGTCACTCCCTTCTCTGTGCTACCATAGTACTTTGTTAAACATATTAATTACAACCTTAGTTTATATTGTATTATAAATGTCACCCACCAGACTATCCTGGGAACTGTGATTATATTTTACTCATTTTTATTTCTCACAGTCAGTGCCTAGAATGTAGTAGGTGCTCGATTAATGAATGTTCACTAGTAGGACTATCCAGAGTTCCCAAGGCCACAGTAGTTTTCAGGAAGATTCATGATCAACTTAAAAACCAATGTACTTGAGGACCAATCAATTTCTAGCTGTGGGGATATGCACCACTACTCTCCCTGCTCCCTCTGAAACAGGAATGAGGAAGCTTCTCCCTTGATTCTGTTCTAGCCATGTGAATAAGAACACAGATGCATCAGGTATCTTTGGGAATGACCCTGACAAACAAATTAAACTAAATTCCAGTCTCACATCCACCATGACCAAAACCTAAACTAGGATCAAAACTACTCACTCATAGGGAGGGTATTGAAAGAAATATTTCTGACCCTTTCCCTCCTCTACCCATTAGAGGATGAAACCAGGAAGACTGATCACAATTCATTTTTAAACCAACTCTCCAACATCCTGTCCTTTCTTCCTACTCAGACTGGATGAGAAGTCTGGTCCTGGCAGTCCCTTGATATTTATCCAGCCTTTCCTGCTGTGACAGAATACTTGATGTGCTACCACAGAATTGCTTGCAACACTGACAGCTCATCTCTGATGCTAAAGGAAAAGAGGAGGGAAAGTCCCTGGAAAGCCATGGTGTTGTGTCTTTACAGTTTTGTCTAGTGGAGTGTGGGGCCATAAATGGTGCACAATAAATCCAAGAATGCTGGAGTGTGACCTGACAAGATCCAGTAGGAACATCTTAGAATGTCCTGTGTGTCTTAACACTTAGGACAGCTGCCCCAGAAACAGACAGCCCAGGGACACACCCCTGCCCCTCCCCATTTCACAAAGTTCCCATGGGGCCTTGTCTCCTAGCCTCTAGCCTTATTCCAATGTCAATATGAGATTCAGCAGGAAGAAGCCAATGTGCAATTATTAAATAAAACTCCCTCATTGACTGAGTTGCCTCCTTTCCTTCCAGGCTCAGGATCAGAGATTAAGCAACAAAGGAGAGGTGGGAATTTATCAGAGAATAAGGATTTCAGGGTTGGAATGGACTCTACAAAACATTCACCTTCCTCCTCCCTGGCAATAACTATCCATACTTTCATTATTAGGCCCAATAATGTTCTACCTTTACCCTCAACTCCACAGGCCCATGGATGGACTGTAAGAGTATTTGGTATTTAAGAAAAGGATACAAATTTGACGCAGCGCACTCCCCAACACAAGGTAGGAATTGGTGGGGACCTTGAAAGAAGTACCCTTGTTAAGCCTCTAAGACTCTTGTATTGTAGAATAATTCATTGATTCTTGGGGAAATTCAGTAATTTCTCGAATGAAGACAAAAAGAGGTACCTTATGTCACTCAGCCATCACCTGTCTAGACACCCAGGACTTTCACAAGTATGACTGGAGAGGTAAGGTCAAACACAAGAGCTGAGAAAGAGCACAGCCCTGCAACCAGACAGCCAACGTGTGAGACGACTCACTAGCTCTGTGATCCTAAAAAGTGGGCAAACCCTAGGACCTACCTACCTCATTTGCTTTTAAGAGGATTAAGTTAGTTAACCTGCTTAGAACACTGTAAGTGCTATATTTCCTTCATAAATGAAGAGGCTGAGCCAATGTTTCTTTGAAACATGCTATCCCACGTTTGTGAGAATTTCCAATGTGACAGCAGAAAACAGTAGGTTACACCACATGAAACTGCCAACATTTGACCATTTTATGTATAAAAATGGCAATTTTATATGAATAAATCAAATATATATATGAAAAAGAATAAAAAGTAGTGCATTTTAAATCATCCTAAATGTCTAAAGCTTAGGCCTTTTATAGAAAATATTTCAAATGACTTGTTAAAAAAAAAAAAGGATCAACTATCTGTATGGGGCTAATCCTCTCTACTCACAGTTTGGTTTACAGGACCTCATGTAAGTTGAACAACTTTGGCTATTTGAGTAGCTGATCCACGGCCAAGTTGGCTCCCAGCCACCACCTGTTACTTTGACAACTCTAGCTTCAGGACTACCAGGACCATTTGCAAAACTTACACCCACAGAAAGCTCAAAGGCTCCAGAGGCACAAGCTCCAACCCCCAGAGAGCTCCGCAGCATTCTTCTCCTTTTAGCAGTACTTTGGGTTTCCAGGAAAATCATCTCATGCTCGGGTCACAGTCATAGTCCTGACCAGAACATCTAAATTTCAGCCATTATTCTAGTTGTATGGAGTCATTCAAAAAACAAATTCCGAAAGAAGTTTCAGAGGCCCAACTCTGAGCATCTTTTACCTTTGCTAATTTTTCCATAAATTGAAAGCCTTTAACAATCAGAAAGGAGCATATCACTGTTAAAGTTCAATTATATAACACAGACCCTCTCTGTGTTATCTTTGCAACTTCTTGTCAATCTAAATTTACTTCAAAATAAACTTTCTAAATAGGTATGAATGGAACATTGATTAGTAACTGAAAACCAAAACAGACTTAGTTGATCATAGAATGACAGAAAAAAAACCCTGAAAAATGTTGACCACATTATTTCGGTTTTTCAGACATATCCTTAAGGCTGAGTCAAACTGATCCATCAACAATTCAACTAAATATTCGATATTCTACCTCGGAAAAAGGAAACCCATCCACTGATCACTCCAACATTGTCCAAGATACACTAAATTACTCTCACGGTAAAAGTTTCTGGAACAGAGAATGTCAAAATTTTTAAAGCTAAGAAAGAATATAAGTTCATGGCTGAAAAAAAGTTTTTTTAAAAAAGTTGAATTATACAAAGATACAAAAAAATACTCTTCAGTAAAAAAACAACTTGGATGAAATGTTTTAGGTGTACTGCATGATTTTCTTGTCTTCTATAACAGAAGGCTCTTTTCAATGACTGCTCCAGTAATAATAGGTTAGCAGCAGAATCTTTCTCTGGCCTATAAACTAAGCCTAGTTAGGAAACAATATCCAGAAGCATTTATACTTGTCTGAACTCTTTGATTCCATGTTATTACATGAACTAAGTGAAGACCTGAACCAAGATCATCAGCCTTCTATCAAGGCACAGAGATGATCTCATTGGCTCAGGCCTAATGGTCATGTTTCAGCTTGATTTTATTGCTCCACTTCCCTTGACACCAGAACTATTTATCTCCTCTACCTCTCAACACTAAAACCATTTATAAATCCCAAGAACAGTATTCACTGTAAATGAAACTAGTAAGTAAACTCTTTCTCCAACATGAAACCTATACACTTTCATGTTTCTCAACTAAAAGTAGAGTTCATTACAAAAGAAACTGAGAAACAAATGCCTCCTCATCAAGTCTCTCTTAATATTTTACGTCTACATAAGGATATAATGTGGGTAGAGGTAGATGGCAACACCACAGGGTCTCAGGATCTGCTTTCTAGTGATCCCCAGAATAGAATCACAGGTCTCTGCCCTTCCCTGTCATTCTTAATGTTATAATTAATATTTAATTTAATAATTAAAGTACTAATTAATTGAAGTAAATTGAAGATCCACCTAGCATTCTCTTCTCTTTTGAGACAGGGTCTCACTTTGTTGTCTAGACTGGAGTGCAATGGCATGACCATGGCTCACTGCTGCCTTGAACTCTTGGGCTCAAGTAATCTTTTCACAGGAATTCTGTTAGAACAACTGTGTTTGGAGAACTACTATCTGAAAGACAATAACATATTTTTCCCTAAAGACATTTTGCCCGCAGGGCACACTGTTCTGGCTGCCATCCACCCTGCTGCCTAGATTCAATGAAATGGGAAATGGGGATGTCAGATGATTTTGTGAGCAACACATCTGGGCAGGAATGTATACATATAAGCACAACGCATACCTCTAGGAAGGCAACTCATACCTCATACAGCTAGGAACAGCAAATGGCAGCTTATCACCCATAACACAGCACAAGGAAAGATGTCTACTCACCAACTCCAATGCATCCACACAAATTCACAACAGTTTCACAGTTTGCAGAAGTTTGGAGTCACTAGTTTGTAGAAAGCGGAGAGCATGGCTTAGTGGTAAAATGCATGAGCTCTGAAATCAGACGAGTTACTCATTTATAAAATAAGGTATTTAATTTCTCCAAATATTGGTTTCTTCATCTTTAAATGGAAATAATACCATCCAACAAAAAAGGGTTGTTTAAGGATTAAATGAGGTATATACTAAGACCTGGGCACACAGTAGATATATAATTTATAAGGTCCTAGTTATGGATATAATTCCTGTATCAGGCTTAAAAAAACTCACAGAAACCCACATGGTTTCAATGTGCACTCTGAAATCCAGCTCGTATTATGCCACTAGTGTATGTGTGCTACATAAGTCAATAAAAGTGGGAAGCAGAGAAGAAATAAGAGAATAACTACTTCGACTGTGTGTCCCCCAACTGGGAGGCTCAATACTCTTCCTTTCTAAATAAAGATCAGGTTGCAAATACACTCCTGTGTTGTAATAGTGCTAAGTTTCACTGTTTTGGAGCACACATAAAATATGAGTTCCCCAAAGGAAATGCTGCCGAATTTCATACAAATATTCATGAATATTACATGTTGCCAGGCCTTCTCACTTAGAACTGTGTATACAAGTAACTAGATGTCAACAAGCCTATAGATCCTATGAGAGCAGGCCCTACACACAGACATACTGATCACTTCAAGGAGAGAAAACCGTTAAGTTGACAAAAAAACAACAGAAAGCACAACAGGAATTCTAGTCCAAAGCTAGTTAGTGTGGAACAAATACACCGTGTATGCACATGTGCATGCAAATACATATAACTCAACAGACCTGCAGAAAATCCCTATTATAAAAGCCATCATTTACAGAAGACCTAGCTTATACCATCATTTACAGAAGACCTAGCATGCAAATACATATAACTCAACAGACCTGCAGAAAATCCCTATTATAAAAGTCATCATTTACAGAAGACCTAGCTTATACCAATTTCAATTTCTTTTTTTTTTGGTTGCTGAGACACAGTCTCAGTCTGTCACCCAGGCTGGAGTGCAGTGGCACAATTCCCACTCACTGCAACCTCTCCCTCCCAGGTCTAAGCAATTCTTGTGCCTCAGCCTCCCAATTAGCTGGGATTACAGGTGTGCGCCTCCACACCTGGCTAATTTTTGTATTTTTAGTAGAGACAGTGTTTCACCATGTTGGCCAGGCTGGTCTCAAATTCCTGGGCTCAAGTGATCCACCCACCTCGGCTTCCTGAAGTGCTAGGGTTAGAAGCATACGCTTTGTACCTGGTCCAATGTCAATTTCTTAAAAAATGAAGATGAGGTTAAGAGGGATTTACTGTTCTTAGGCAACACAGTCAGTAAGTGGTAAAACTTAAATCCAGGTCTTTCAATTTCAATTTATGCTATGCCCCATAAGCACAGTGCTCAGCATAAATTACATTTGTAACTGAACATGATTAATAAAGAGAAAATAAATTGTATTCAGTCACTTCAGTTCAAGAACAGAAAAAATATATTTTCAAATTTTTTCATTAAAGTAGTTAAAGTTTTGGCCAGGCGCAGTCACTCACGCCTGTAATCCCAGTACTTTGGGAAGCCAAGATAGGTGGACCACCTGAGCTCAGGAGTTCAAGACCAGTGTGAGCAACATGATGAAACCCCGTCTCTACTAAAAATACAAAATTAGTTGGCAGTAGTGGCACATACCTGTAATCCTAGCAACTTGGGAGGCTGAGGCATGAGAATCATTTGAACCTGTGAGGCAGAGGTTGCAGTGAGCCAAGACAGCACCACTGCACTCCAGCCTGGGTCACAGAGTGAGACTCTGTCTTGAAAAATAATAAAAATAAAAATAAAATAAAGTTTTGTGGTTATTATAAGAATAAATTCTCACCATTTAGAAAACAGTTAACCCAAAATGATTCATCCCTAATGGTTCAAAGAGGCTAAGAATTTGCTGTAACTTGCATCCACATCTGGGGGAAAAAAAAATTCCTTAACTCTAGAGAAACACTTTTAAATATAAAATGCGACATTACTACAAATTCTTTCACTTGGGGCTTTCACTGGGACTTATCCAGTTATCATACTGACAATAATCACAAATGAAAAATAAAGATGATTTGTCTTGACCAACGGAACATTTTAGGGACCAAAAAAATAAGCAAATTAAGTCAAATTATTTCAAATTTCCCATGGTGAGAAAAAAAAGAACTGGCCTTCTTTCAGAGTTCTTTGCTCTATCAGAGAAACTAGGGATGGAAGGCGAGCTTCAGAGCTGTGATGTTACATTCAAACTCCCACAAATGGCCTTCATTTTTAAAATGAAGAAGCCAAAGCTCAGCCACATGACATGAGTAAACCTGGGTCTCAAAGACAATTACTGTCAGATTTTCAACATGAATCCAGGTACCTGACTCTCTAAGTTTAGTGAAAATGTCTGAATCTAAAGATCAAAGGAAGAGCCTGAGGTCAGGCCAGTACCCCCTGGGACTTCTGGGTGTTCTTTACGGGAAGCAGGGAAGATGACGAAGGTATGTGTTGTTCATACTACGGATCCCCAGAGAAAGCACTAGTGACTAAAGTCCAGTCTGCCTGGAGCAACTGTCAGCTTGGTGGTTCCTGACAAATATAAGGATGATCTAGAATTAAATAAAAATCCAAAAAAGAGAGAAACTGCTCCTGGATGAACATAATAACAAAATGCAAAGATAAATTACCAAATTAGAGGAAAACATGATGTTTGATGAGAAACATTTACATCTGAATGATGAAATTCAATATATCATGGATGAAAGTAGGTATTTTGACATAAAAGATATAGAGGACACATGGATCTGAATTGTCACAGAGAAAAATATATAGGAATGTTCAGTGTGGGAATTTATCATCGCTTTGCTCTAGATGAAAAATACTATGTAAAGGCAATCTGGCCCTTTGCTGGAGAACCGGTATGGACCACTTTCATACTCAAGGACAGTACATGACACTTTCAGCACAGGCAGCACAGTGGGCTCTCTAAAGGACTAATACACTATTTGTAAAGGTAATAAACATGATAACTGATCAGAAAATCATTTTTTGTTTTTATATTGCAGATTTGATGCTAGGTTATCTTTCCTTTGAAATATTATGTCAGAATATTTTTAGTTAACAAAACAATAAAACTGATCTTACATGGAAAAAACTGAAAATGTGTACAAATCACATTGAATGTGTACAAATCACATTCATTTTCTCTAAGTCAAGAGCAGTGGTCTGGCGTCCCTGTGTTAGTTCAAGTATTCAACATTAACTCAAATATAACAATTTAGCATGTTCTATCTGAACAACATTCTTAGACTTGAAGCCAAACAGCAGCAAATGCCATTCCTGCCTTAGCAAAAGGTCTAACTGTAGATAACATAATTAGCCAAATATAAGATACTTTTTTCTCCCAAAATTCTATTTTGAGGTGGGAAGTAGAATGAGAGAAGAACCTATCCTATTATGGGGCACACTCTCAGTTGCTTACACCACTTTCCTGTTCTAAATAAAGTAACAGTATTAATTTAAAAAAAAGAAAAGAAAGAAAAAAAGAAGCCAAATGAAGAATTTCATCATGTGAAAAGTACGGCATTACAATTGCTCTCTATACTTAATCATTAAGGAAATTAAATATTATATTTAATCCATGTCAAGATAATTATAACAGGCCTATTTTTGTTATTTATAATTAGGTTCTATTTGGCTAATAGGAAATAACTCAAAAGTCAGAGAAGTTATTTTGTTAGTTTTCCTAATTCTTCCAAAAGACAGTACCTAATCTCTGATTATGTCAAGTTTTGACTATGGTAATAGTGCCTCAGGAATATCTGGGCTCTCTTAATTAGTAGCATTATAAAGATTACTTCACACATAAAGGCTCAGAATTGATACCTATTACCTCATCAGATGCCTATAACACTCTGATTGGTGGTCAAATGTGATTTCCCAGAAGAAATCAAGTCTAAGAAGAGGTAAGGCTACCTCTTCAATGTCTCACTGGCATCAACTGCCTGAAAACAGTCTAGAGCTAAGACCTTGTAAGTCTAATGCTCTTTTTATAGAGTTTTAGTATATATGTTCAGATGTGTTATTTTAAAAAAAAGCAATTTGTAAAAACATGGATTTCGAGTCAGTGAGGAGATAGTAACTTTTGTGGTAGGGCAACTGGACTGTCAGAGAAAATTTAATTAGAATCCATCTTACATCATAGATTAAAATAAACATCCTAACATTTCAAATGCCAATATACCAAATATTAAATCTAAGAGTTAAATATTTATAGAATTAGAGGCATCAAAAGATCTCTCAAACATGACACCAGAAGTAGAAGCCTTTATAAAGAAATATGTGACAGATTTAAGTTCATGAAAATATAAAACTTCTATAACAAAAGATCTTAATATATAAGTCAACTTGAGGAAAAATATTTGTAGCATATGTAACAGAAGGTTAATATCCTTAACATATGTAGCTTTAGTAAATGGAAAAAAAAAAAAAAAAAGACAAACACACCAATAATAAAATGAGTGAAAGGCTTGACTAGGCAATCCACATACACAAAAAATGAGTTCTCAAATATGAAAAAAATGTTTAAATATACTAGTAATCAAATATCACAGGGTAAAATATAGATTTACCACTTTTTACTAAGAAATTGGATATTTTTAAAAAATGACATATCCACAAACTGAGTATGATGAAAGAGGTACTGTTATTTAGAAATACAGTATGTCACTTTTGGAGAGCAATGTGTACATGTCTTTTGTCCTAGAAGTTCTAATTCCTGCATGTTATTATTGTTTGCTAATTCTAGGAAGGTATTCTAAGCAAACAATAACAATATACAAGATTTAGCCAGAAGGATTTTCATCTTAGGGTTGTTGACTAACAAGAGAAACATAAATGTTCATCCAGGAACATAGAATCATGGTGAAGTCACCCAACAGAATTCTACACAAAAACGTGTGCTTATGTTGTGGGTGGGTGGGGGTATCATTACTGAAAGATGTTACCAATAGTCATGATATACTAGCAAATGAAAAAAAAAGGTTATGAAACATTATGCAGTATATGATCACCATTTATGCTAGGGATACACACACATGATTGAGAGAATATTTATCAAAACATTAACAATGGCTGTGAAAGTCCAAGCAGTTTTTGTCTTTTCTCTGGATTCTAAGTTGTTTCAATAAAATTTTGATTAAAAGTTATGAAATTTCAAAAACAAAATTAAAAGTTCCCAGGAAGAGAGGCAGCAGCCAATACTGTTTTAATGCACAGAGCAAGCGATTCTCCTTCCAGATGCACTTGGCACCTCAGGCTGACAACAAACCCAGCCATTCCATCCTCAGCTCCTTAGACAGGAACAGGTGCACATCAGGATGGGCAGAGCCCCTAGTAGCACATCACACTACCATCTCAAACCCTACTACCTGCTTGGAAAGCACTCCAACCGTCCAGTAGCCCTTAGGAAACACGAGAAGGAATAGCCTGCACTTGTCAGTTCTCTTCACATTAACAAGATGGCAGCTCAAAATAAGGTATACAGGAAGGGGTGAGAGCTGTCGGCAATGCACAAAAATAAGTAAATGTCAATGCATGGAAAAAGATACTAACCTCACAGGAAGCAATTGAGAATATTAATAAAAGTTATTAATGCATTTATCTTTTAACCCAGCAATTCCACTTCTGACCTTCGACATAGAAAGTTACACAAACAGCCCTATTTATAACAGCAAAAGTGCAGAAGCAAACAAAATGTCCCTAATGTGGGGAATGGTTAACTAAATCATGGTCTATTCACATGAGAAAATACTCAGTGTACTAATAAAGAAAGAGGAGGATATAGGGTAAAATAAAGTGTGGAACAGTATATACTACATAGAGTATTTACCTTATGTACAATAAAACCAGAATAAGAATATATACTTACATTAACAGTTCCTGGACATGAGAAGAGCACTTAAGGAAACAGGGAAGGAAGTTGATGGACAAATAAAAATGGGAGCAAGCCTTCTCAATTTGTACCTTGTTATAGTTCTTTGCCTTCTTTCTTTCCTTTTTTTTTCTTTGACACAGAGTCTTGCTTTGTCACCCAGGCTGGAATGCACTGGCGCAATCTCAGCTCACTACAACCTCCATCTCCAGGGTTCAAGCCATCCTCTGGCCTCAGCCTTCTGAGTATCTGGGATTACAGGCATCTGCCACCATGCTCAGCTAATTTTTGTATTTTTAGTAGGGATAAGGTTTCACCATGTTGTCCAGGCTGGTCTTGAACTCCTGACCTTAAGTGATGTACCCTCAGCCTTCCAAAGTGCTGGGATTATAGGCATGAGCCACCACACCCAGCCCTGGTTTGCTTTCTGAACCATGTAAATACAGTACTCATGCCAAACAAAGTATCAATAATAACAGTAATAGAAATAAGAAAATGTAGTTTAAAAATGCTTGCCCAGGAGAGAGATCCAAGATGGCCGATTAGCAACAGCTCAGGAATGTAGCTCCCAGTGAAAGCGCAGAGAACGAGTGGACGCCGCACCTTTCGACGAATTTTTGTTGCCCACAGACTGGGAGATTACCGGCAGAGGAGCCACACGGGTCGCCAGCGCGACTCTTTTGGCCGGCGCGGCTGTTTTGCTGGTGCCCCAGCGTGGCGCTTCCCGGTGCGGAGTATACAAGACGGACGGGCTCAGCTGGTCCCATCCCCACAAGGAAAACAGCAATTGGAAGCACCGAGGACTGAGAATTTCACAGCAAGCACCGCGAACCCGGGAAGGTCCGGCTCTGTAGGGAAGGGGCATCCACCAAAGGAAAACTAAGAAACAAAAAAACTTCATCACCGGGCGGAGAGAGATCCAAGATGGCCACGTAGCAGCAGCTCAGGATTGTAGCTCCCAGTGAAAGCACAGAGAGCAAGCGGACGCCGCAATTTGAGACGAATTTTTGTTGCCCACAAATTGGGAGATTCCTGGCAGAGGAGCCACACGGGTCGCCAGCGTGACTCTTTTGGACGGTGCGGCGCTTCTCGGTGCGGAGTGTACGGGACTGGGTGCCCTTTTAGTCGGGCTTGGATGGTCCCATCCCCACAAGGAGAACAGCAATTGGAAGCGCTGAGGACTGAGAGCAAGCACAGCTGAACTCGGGAAGGCCCAGCTCTGTGGGGAAGGGGCGCCCCCTGAAGGAAAACTAAGAAACAGAAAAAACTTCATCACCAACAAGCCAGATGTACACTCAGAGACCCAATCTGAAAGTCGGCAATTACAAAGACGACAGGTGGATAAATCCACAAAAATGGGAAGAAACCAGTGCAAAAAGGCTGAGAACACCCAAAATCAGAATGCCTCTCCTCCTACAGGGATCGCACCTCCTCATTAGCAAGGGAACAAGGCCTGACGGATAATGAGTGTGATGATCTGTCAGAATCAGGCTTCAGAAGGTGGATAATAAGAAACCTGTGAGCTAAAAGAACATGTTCTAACCCAATGCAAAGAAACTAAGAACCTTGAAAGAAGATTTAACGAAATGTTAACGAGAATGGACAACTTAGAGAAGAACATAAGTGAATTGATGGAGCTGAAAAACACAACACGAGAACTTCGCGAAACATGCACAAGTTTCAACAGCCGAATTGACCAAGCAGAAGAAAGGGTATCAGAGGTTGAAGATCAACTCAATGAAATAAAACGAGAAGGCAAGATGACAGAAAAAAGGGTAAAAAGGAATGAACAAAGTCTCCAAGAAATATGG